>JANHGB010039970.1:32023-51186 GCA_026283785.1 Coracopsis vasa | reverse complement strand
AGAAAAAAGGCAGCTTCACTGTTAACGAGTTGACTGACTGGACTGAGAGCATAATACAACCTTATGTAGTAATTTAAGAATGGCTCTGATGAAATGTGTAAATGGGTTGTCTTTTTATCATTGCAGGGAGTCTGAAACACACTTCTCTTCTGATACAGACTTTGAGGATATTGAAGGAAAAAACCAAAAGCAAGGCAAAGGCAAAGTATGTTCAGTATATAGGGATACTGAAACACTTCTACTGTTAAAAACTGAAGAGTTGAGTGCTTGCTTTGAAGATGAATGAGCTAGGGGTATATCCTGAAAACGCAAGTGTTCTGTGAAGAGAGTTCATATTTGTATTTGCATTTAAATTCTTTATCTTGAGTATTTGCATGAGATTTCCTTAGTGCGATGGAGGCATAAGGGTGATGGGGGAGAAAAGATGAGCTTTGATTTGGTTAGTCTCTCTGCATGTGTTCCATCCTATACTGAAATTTGTTGCTAATGCAGTCTCTTTTGGTTGGTGCCATTAGTTCTGGCTCTCTTATACTTCGAAAAGTGAACAGAAACCAATAATTGAGTTCACATTCAAAAAACTATGATTTTTTTTTTTTCAAATACGTTGCAGATAGGAGGTTGCACTACTGGAGTTTGTAAGAGAGTTGCTATAGCTGCTTTAAATAAAATCTGTATAATCTGTTTTACAGTTTAAACGCAAGAAAAATCTTTATGTTATACACTGTCACTAATAGCATTTTGAGTTGCTAGAAGATTTTATATGAGGGCAGGAGAAATGGAACCTGTAGAAATCTCACAGGTCTTTTTATGAGTTAGATTCAGCTATTATTCTCAACTTTGGATTTTAAATCTTGTTCTTCAGATCAAAAGGCTGTCTTTATAGTTGTCATGTTATGGATAATAAATTGTTGGGTTTTTGTTTTTTTGGTTTGGTTTGTTTTTTTAATTACTGCGTAGTACTCAACTAAAACTTACTCTGTGTGTGTGATTGCAGACCTGTAAGAAAGGGAAAAAAGGACCAGCAGAGAAGGGGAAAAGTGGGAACGGAGGAGGGAAACCTGGTGGTCCAAATCGGATGAATGGACATCACCAACAGAATGGTGTGGAAAACATGATGCTGTTTGAGGTAGTTAAAATGGGCAAGAGTGCTATGCAGGTAAGACTCTGATTTGGATAAATATACAATTTAAGACTGTTTTACTGCACATATGCTTTAATAAAATAATGCCTAAAGTAAATTCTTCTACTAAATTTGTAGGTTTTAGTTCTAGATTGAGATTAAAAAAAGTGATTTTGCATTAAGGTTTGAATTTTAGTGAACTGATTTTTCATTTCTAAATGTCAGGGATGAATAAACGCATATACAATGAAGAAGTTCAAACTATGATTGAAAGTGTGGTTCTGGTGTATCAAGCGAAGAAAGGTTATTTCAGATGACATGACCTTGAAAGCCCTTTTTATGCAGCTGTAACTAATACAAATGTTTATGGTGCTCCCTGAGCTTAAGTTATCTAAAACCCAAAAGATTACTTCTCTCACTCAAAGTAAAATCACTAGCTGCAACTTACAGGCTACTCTTTAAACTTCCCCTAAGTTGGCTTGGTTGGCTTGGCTAATGCATATTGCAGCACTCTAATCGGGTGGAATTTGTCAAGAAATTATAACCTGTTAGAAGCCTCTGCATTAGGTGCTCTCTCCACTGCATTTGCAGACAGGACTAAAGTCTGTTAAGAAATTGAGCACTAAAATTCTAATTTTTCAGTTAAATCAGTAAAGCCTTTGCTTGACTGTGAGAATCCTTCAGTGGAGAGAGGGTTAAAGCATAAGGCTGTCAGCCATGAAGCCTTCCTGCTGACTCACTCATGTGACTCCTTAGCAGCCTCCAAGAAAAGACTATCTTTGGGATTGAAAATGTAGAGTTTACAGCTCCTCTGTTACGCGTTCAGGAAGCTGGGTCTGCGTGCAGTCCTGTGAACAGTTGCAGGCTCCTGCATTAGAGCTGGGTACTTCAAAACCTGAATTCCTTGGCAGAAGTTTAGTTCTGACTTTTAAAAAAGAACAGACTACTTTGAGGTATTTGCACGGAGAAATTCTGGTATTTCCATCATTTGTTTTGTTCTGCTGTATTTCAAAGCAGGTGGAAAAAAGGTGCTTTTCTAACTGTTGCTGTGTGCGCTGCATTTTCAGCCAGTTACCAGCAGCTGTATCTTCAGGACATTGTAACTGTTTAAAATGATACATGGTCAAAATCTTTTGCTTTCTGAAAACAAAAAGAACCTTTGCCAGCCCTGATGACTCTTTTGAATTGGGGAATTGATACCTGGGTCATAGAGTGAATCTTAGTATTATTTTTTGTCAAAATTAAGAAAAATTCTCAAAGCATTTCTAAAGTCCATTCAGCTTTCAGTGTGAAAAGTTTTCTCTGTGGCCCTCAGCATTGCTTACCTAAAAAGATTTCAATAATAATATTTATTTTCTGTTCCATACCTTCTTGTGAATAAGTGTCTGTTCTCTGGCAAAAACAGATGGTTCAGCCACGGACACAAAATGTTTTGGGAAACTACTGTTTTGCAGGAGGTTCTTCAGAGTTAAATAAATTCTTAAAACAAGGCTGCCTGGGATATCTAGCATTATCCTGTTCTTGCACAGTGACCTTTATAAGCCTAATTTAAGATACTTCCTAGATTATTTTCCCACCTCCCCACAGACAGTCAAATCAGTACTGGTTTGTAGGTTCTGTTCCTACTGGGAACACTATGATAATTCCACTTCAAGCTTTTCATGCTTTCTGTCTTGCTGACGAAAGTTGTGCATCATACTATAACCAGTCTCAACTTTAGGGAAGAGGGATTTAGCTGTATCTGTGTTCAGAAGTTTTTCTTCATGGCAGTTACTTTTACTTGTCCTCATAGCTTTGATGCATGTGAGAGTAAGCAGTGAGAAGAGTACAGACAGGAAGCATTAGAGATGCTGTGTACTCTTGTTGTCTTAAGGAAGTTCTGAACTATTCCCTCATCTCTGTTTAGAATGACTCTAGATTTTAAGGCCAGAGTATCAACATACTAAAAACCTTAAACTGAGGGCTTGATACCAAAGTGAGTCTTTAGTGCCTGTGTTAATAAATTAATTGTATGATGTATGTTTTTATGACTTCTGCAGTAGACAGTTTGTACTGCACACACAGATCATTTAAACATAATTGCATGTAAATTCTGTTTTCTCAAAACCATTATCACAGGTTGCCTGTTAATTTGCTTCCCTTTACTGCTCTTATTTCTGTTTGGTTTAGTGAATATAGAGTAGCTAATGTCCATGCAACATAAGGCAGTGCTGTTCATCCTGTTACATGTATGGAGCACAGTTCATGAAAGGGGCAAATTTTTGAGGAGTGTAGGGAGTTGTGGCTGCTGGAACTGAACATCTAAAATAGTATCCTTAAAGAAGTGTCACTAGGCTGGGGAAGGGATGAAGGGGGAGAGAAAAACTGCTTCTGTAAAATACAGCAATTATTTTTACATTCTTCAAAAAAGAAGTTACTCTAGGACTATATGGTATTCCTATGCTCTGCGTTTAGGTGTCAAGTTTGTACGCATGTATTTATAGAATAGATGTTTTCTTTTCTTGAAAACTGATATTACGGCAGTAAAGGATTATTCAACCATTTTTTTTTCTGTACTAATAAAAAACCCCACAGAGTTCAGGTTATTTGTGGAAGGAACAAAAATCACTTGCTGCAAAAAGCAGTTAAATAACATTCTTCAATTTATGAAAACTAAAATGTGCCTTTATATTTGTTTCTTTTCAGTCTGTAGTGGATGACTGGATAGAGTCATACAAACATGACAGAGATATAGCACTTCTTGATCTCATTAACTTCTTTATTCAATGTTCAGGCTGCAAAGGTAAGATACTGAAATGTTTATTCATCCTTTTAAAGAGTAATATAGTACAATTCTCATTCTTTTCTTTTATATTACAGGTGCTCCATCCCTGCAGCCAGTTTACATTATTAAGTTCTTGTAGTTAAAGCTAGTGTTTCTGAAGGTGTGGGCAGGGGGTTTAGAAATTATATACTCTATTTTAAAATGCAGATTAAGCCTTTTGTATTAACACCAGAGAAAATGCAGTATTGGTACTTAACGCTTCATCCTTCCCTGCTGCTGCTGTTATTTCAGAAAACGATGATGCTCTCAACATTGATAGTTTAACTTGTTCAGACTTGGAATTCTAGTTTGGATTTGTTTGCTCCTTATCATTGAGTGCTTTGATTGTTTCATAGCCTTTGTAGAGATGCTTGATTTAAAAGATACTATGGGCAGCTTCAAGGTGGTCTGTCTACAGTAAGCTTGTATTTCCATATTTTATTTTCATCTTTGTTTTCTGGTTTTCTTTGCTTGTTTCCATGTTCTCCATTCTTTTCTCCTCATTTTCTTTTGAAGGGAAAAAAGTAGCTTTCCCTGCAGTGTGTCACTGCGCTTGACAGAATAGGACTGGATGTAATTTGTTGTGCTTGAGCATTACTCTGTCCTGATAAACTTCTAACATGCATAAATCTCCAGAAAGCTAGCAGCATTCCTTGGAGGTTATCCATGCTTTCAAGAGCAGTGACCTTTTGATTATTGTTACCAGATAAAACTGCAGAATCTCTTACGCTTTCCGAGATGGTCCTTGTCATGAATTTTGCAGTGTAGTGGCAATAAACTTGAGGAGATCTATTTGGTTTTTATATCTCTATTCACACGCTCAACAATTTGAGGCTAAGACAGATAGAAATTGTGTGAATTCACTGTGTTTATTACAGTGCAGAAGATAATCAGTAGCAACAGAACCGTTCATAATTGTCTTACACTACTCAGAGTCTTGAATCCTGAAAGGTCACTTCAAATTATTGTAGTCTCTGGACTGATGAAGCAGTCTGGCACAAGTATCCTTGACTTCTGGATATGAGTGAATGAGTAAATTCTAAAACACACTTTTCAAAAAGGATAATAATAACACCCATATATATATACATGTGCATGCACACATCCAAAAAATGCGTGTAGTATTGGTGCTAAATGCTTGCTGTGTATAAATGATAAAATAGAAAATGGGTAACTTATTATACATGTGTTTTTCTTCTGTAGGTAAGCTGAAAGTTGATCATTTTTACATTTTAGCAGAAGTCATGTAATCTCCCATCTGCCTCTTTCATATTAACAGTGCTAATAATGTTACATTTATATTGTAGGAGTTGTTACAGCAGAGATGTTTCGACATATGCAGAATTCTGAAATAATCCGAAAAATGACTGAAGAATTTGATGAGGTAATTTAATGAACTGCTTAATTCTTTTATTTTACCTGTTATAATCTTACTGGATCATATTGCTGCAGGTTCCTTTCAAGGATAAAGTCAGCTGCAAAAACACCAGGTCTCTTACCAGTGAAAATCTTGATCTCCCTTACTGTAAGACTCTAAGATGTCCCTGAATTTGTAAGACTAGGAAGTAAAGCGCTGTATGTGTATCACTTGTTTAATTAATGGTTTAAGAAATCAATACCAACCTTTAGTTTTTGAATGGTGAGAACTCCTACTACTGTGGGGCTGCGTGGGATGCTTCCCTGATCCTGCTAAGGCCTCTTAAGTCGTCTTTAACTTTTAAAAATGATTGCGAAATTTATTTCCATGCATTTATTAATCTGCAGCTTGGGATTTGAATTTGATTATTCTCCAATTGAAAACTAGTTGTAAAACCTTGTCCCTAAACTTCTCTAATATGGGAACAGTACACTTCCACACCATCAGTAAAAAAGTTTCAGAGGGGAAAATGTAATATACTTTTGTTTAAAAGGATTTTAGCATTACTTAGAAATATCTCAATGCATAAATAGATTTCATTACATAAGATAATATTGTATGAAATCTATAAAGCTTCAGCCAGGAGTGTTTGTTCAGGTTTTTTTATCACTGTATTATGCTTTCTCTTCCTTATTACAGAATTCTAATGAACAGCTCTCGGATTTCTAATCCCTTTTCATGGATACTTCCTTCATTTTTCAATCTGTAATGTTGTTTAGCCTCTTAAAGAAGCTGATCAGCACTACTACAAATTACTGAGGTTTTGCTCCCTGTCATTTTTACTGTTACTTGTAAAGGTTCACAAACTGGGAGAGGAACACACATTTGTTATATCCAAGCTCTTACTGTAGGTCATTTTGTGACTTCAGGCATTTTCAGTGTTGTACATATGCGTCTTCCTGTAAACTTTATTATGGTCCTTTATGTAAACTTGATTAGGAACTGAATATTCCTAAGCATGACAACTAACTGTTCAGGTGGTGGTTTCTTTTGTTCTGGTGTAAGCTGAAGCAGATTTGTAAGGGGTATGATTTACTTTATTTTTACATTATTTTTCTTTTTTTTAAGGAGTAGGACAGGAAGAAGACAATAATAGTCATTTCAGTACATGTGGTTATGTTTGGTTGTAATGGTAGGACTTGCAGAATGTTGTTTCTGCATACAACAAACCTGAGCTGCAAAGTAGATGCGTATTTGTAGAATCACTTTCTTCCAATACATCTTCTTTTAATGGCATCAGAGGTTTTGGCTTTAAAGTTGTCACCATCTCTTTTTAATCTTTATTTAATAAAATAACTTTTAAGATATCTGAAAATTTCCTGTTTCCCTTTTTGTTTTTTAATAGGACAGTGGAGATTACCCGCTAACTATGGCTGGTCCCCAGTGGAAGAAGTTCAAATCCAGTTTTTGTGAGTTTATTGGAGTACTCGTCCGACAATGTCAATATAGCATCATATATGATGAATATATGATGGATACTGTCATTTCACTGCTTACGGGGCTGTCAGACTCACAAGTCAGAGCATTTCGGCACACTAGCACACTGGCAGGTCAGTGCATTATTTCTCTGTGTATTGCTTTTGTGGTATGTTTTGTGTTGCATAGGAAAGAACCGTTTTGGTTGAACTTTTGATATTTGACATTCAGCTTGCATTTCATTGTGTGATAACGGTTTTTGTCGAATGCAGCTTGTTTTGGTACAGCTTTCTTAACCTTGTCTTGATAGGTTTTTCTTTACTGAAAACCATAGCATTATTATAAAGCATTCTTTACCAGCTGCCTAGTACTTAATGTTTGTTAGCCTTTACTCTAGTAGAGAAAGTAAATAGGAGGAAACTTCTCAGTTGATTCTGCAAGTTTCTTTGGTCATAACAACAGTGTAAGTATCTTTTTAACCTCAAATGCAGTTGAACCTGTCTATGCCTTGCATTAAGTAGAATGAGAGTTGTATTATCATATCGGATGCAGTTTTTACCATGAATTTAAATTGTGCTGTATAGAGGCCATGGCACAATGTAATTGAAAGTAGCATCTCCATTTATTGCATTAGAAATAATTTTAAAAGAATGCTTCATCAGTGATACAGTCACTGAATTTCTGTATGGTTTTAAGTAATAGAAGTAGATAAGTAAGGTTCCCTTCCCCCCTCTCCCATACCGCCCATTTGTTACATTACAAAGAAATCCCTTTTGAGTTAAGTATGGAGTCTTATTAAAGAAATAAACCATTATATGGACAAAAGATAAGCTGCTTTGTTAAAGAAGTCCTAAACCAGCATTGATTAATGAAGAAGGGTCTCAGATGGCATTGTGCAGCTGTCCACTTATTTGAGGCTTATGACAGCAATTCTAGTGTGAACAAGGTGAATTTAGACTATACAGGAAACTGAGCTTTTTGCCACACTGGAAACAGTTCTGGTAAGCTCCACTGGAGCTGGCGGGTTTACAGCTAGCTTCAATCCTTGCTACGTGATCAGTTTTCTATTTCGTTGATCATCTCTCTTGAATTTATTTTAGCACATGGGATTTATTATGGAGTGAGGAACAAACTCATTTATTTCAAGGAGGATATACTGCTGTATCATCAATTTAACCATTGTACCATATAACTAATACAGATTTTAGTTCTTAAAACCCAAGTTTTTACTACTTTCTAAGATTTGAGTTGGGCCCGCATAAAAGTTGCAGAAATTGCATGTTGATTTCTTTCATATAAAATACTTTTTTTTTATCAGTAGTCTGTTTGCACTTGTTCACACCAGTAGTGGATTCAGTTATTTTATGTAATTATTTGGCATTTTGCATGAGATTACTGGTTGTATTCTTAAAGACTGTGTTTTATATGGGGTGGAGGCAGCCAGCAAAATCCTTGTATCCGTATTTACTGTTACTTGCTGTAGTTTTGGCTTCTGTGATTAGCTCAGACTTATTCTTTTCGTCTTGATATACTTGGAGATGATGTGTGATAATAGTTAGATATAGCTGCGTGTCTTTATGCCTTACTCATCAAATTTTGCTAGTGATACACTCTTAATAATGCTCTATGTATGCTTTGCCAATGAAAGTCTGTTCATGCCAGTGCTACAAAAGTTCAGAAGAAAAGCAAGTGTGCTGTTGACCACTTCCTGGTTTCTGGAATAGGCACATTTGTCTGCACCTTTTTTTAAAGGGGTTGATTCAGAAATAATAGCATGCAAAAAGTGTCATGCAAATGTCTTACATCTTGCATTTCTCTGGCTTCTAACTGGCTAATGTCCTTTCTCCACTCCTGCAAATAAAGGAATAGTTAAAGAAAGCTGCCCCTCATTATAATTAAATTGAGGGGAAAATAGTAGCATTGGTTGTCCGAAACATTTGCTTTTGAACAAAGAAACTTCTAAGTTTGAGGTTGGATGATTTGAGAAAATCAGTGTACTAACTGATTTTAACTGTGGAATCTTTAATCTTTCTTGGGATGTGTTTGTAAATCTTGGATTCTGCCTGCATGTTTTGAGGGAAGCATGTCCTGTCTTATCCTACATCTTAATTCAACAGTAGTGCTTATAGTATTAAATTGACAGAAGAAAATTAACAAAATGCCAGTCTTCTATTTATTGTGTTGATAAGTAATGATGCAGTACGTAGGAAAACTGCTACAATTTGCATATCAAGAAATTTACACTGAATATATTTTCATAAATACAGAAAGGGTTGACGGGAGAAGGGTGTCAATGTTTTTGTTTATTGCTTATTTTAGCTCAGGTAACCATAATCCTTATTCTTTTCACTTTTTTTTTGTAGCCATGAAGCTGATGACTGCTTTAGTGAATGTGGCATTAAATCTTAGTATTAACATGGACAATACACAACGGCAGTATGAAGCAGAACGAAATAAAATAATTGGGAAACGAGCCAATGATAGGCTGGAACTCCTACTACAGAAGAGAAAGGAGGTTAGTGCAACTGGCTAGCTGGTGTGCGTAGGATGAGTGTTGATAAATAAGAGTCTTGTTCTCCAATTTGTTTTCTTTGTAGAGGTAGTTATTAGTCCCCGGTGTTTCATTCTTTAAGTTGTTCATGTTTAATATCTGAAAAACTTCAAAAAGTGCTTCTCATCACCTGGTTTTCTGTAAAAAGAGGTAAATGTAGACTTAAATTCAGATAGTGCAGTCTTAGTCAAGTTAACAGGAGAGACTGCAATCAGTAAGAGTTATTTTTTTTATCATATTTTTTGACCAGCTTCCTAAACTGAGCTCAAATATGTAAGAAAAATTATCCTACAGTTGACTGGTTTTGGCATCTAGAGAGCCAGCCCATTGTGTTGGGGCAAAATAGTATTTTATGATGTCAATACCAGTCTCAGCAGAAAGTGTGTCGAAAGGCTTTAGATAAGGTTTTTCCTTTTACAGAAGTCACGATGAAAATTGAAAATGCAGTCTACTTTTGTTTTCTTTCTTTTTGTGTAAAAGGGACTGCTGATTCATTGCTGACAGAGCTGTCTTGTTTAAAGCCCTAAATTATTCAGGTTTAAGGGGTTTTTATTTTGGGGGAATTGGTGTTTTGGTATGTGTTTTTTGTTTGGTGGATAGGGTTTTTCTGGACATTAGAAATAACCTCATGATCATAGGAAATGTCTCACCTTTGCTCTTCAACTTCTGTGCTGTTAAGATCTGTACTTTGTTGACAGTTCAGATGTACAGAAGGCAAAGTTGTTAGTTTATCTCACAAATGCCTTGCGGTTTGAGACTGATCCCTTAAACACACTAAATCCCTTAAATGTCGTTACTCCAGATGCGCGTACAGAACCAGTCCTTTTCTAAGCAATACATAGATACATCACAAAATCAGTGATGTGAGAATTAAAACTTTCACCAGTCTCAGCTGCGCTTATTACTGGCTTTTAGGATATTGGCTTCTGTAGGAGAGGTTCTTTACCTTTTGTATTCATTCCCCTGCGTATGTGCACCCCCTGTCTTGCACTTTGAAAGCAAATGCAAATTTTTGTGTATTAATACGCTGCATATATCACTTTTTGACTCTTTTGTATGTCTTTTTTCTTGTTATTCAGAGGCTGGATTTGTCTCCTCCAGTTTTATTTTTCAGATTCAAAATCTTAAATGATTTTTTTTTTTTGGCAATACTTTACTCAGTTCCTGCATTTTTTTCCCTCTTTAATTAAGACAGAGTAAATGATTTAAATTACAAATTCTTTAGCATACAGAAAAGACTCCTTGTAATGCAGTTCCCATGATTTGGGTATTGTTCTAATGATGACATGTCCATCAAAACATAGCAAATGTATTAAAAATTGGGCTGAACGTTTGGCTTAAAAACTTACTACAAAATTAAGTCAATTTTTCTTACAAATAACTTAAAAAGGAGCTTGCAGAAACCTAAGATGCCTTTGTTGCAGTTGGAGAACAGTTTTCCAGTGGTCAAAATCCCTAAGATTTTTATACTGTGATAGGTACAATTCCCTAAATAATAGCATATTGTACTGTGAAACAGATTTGTGAATATTTCATGAAAAGATTTAATGGTCACACTTGCAGATGTTAACTTAGTTTGCCTTAGCATCAGCACCATCTGATGTGAATGTGGAAGTGCTGCTCACTGTTTTATGTACTTTGTTCATTCTTTCAGCTTCAGGAAAATCAGGATGAAATAGAAAACATGATGAATGCAATATTTAAAGGTGTTTTTGTGCATAGATATAGGTAAGTTTCTCTTACTAAGTAATTTGTAACTTCATTTATTTTGGAAGCTGGTGACAAGTTATTTCTATTTATTCATCCATTTGATCCTATTGCCCTACTTACCTCTACAGAGATGCAATTGCTGAAATAAGAGCTATCTGCATTGAAGAGATTGGAATATGGATGAAGATGTACAGTGATGCCTTTCTAAATGACAGCTACTTAAAATACGTAGGGTGGACTATGCATGATAAGGTAAGCTGCCTTGAGGAAAAGGAACAGAGTCATGAATGATAACTCCATGTGTTGTTGGTTGTTGATCTTGCCAGACTGGGTTCTGATCTTTTAACTGTTCTGATCAGTCACTACTGAGATGGGTGTCTCAAGGTGTTTCTTACCAGCTAGAAATTATTCTCTGCCTGGAGTGGTCAACAGATACGGTTTAGGAAGTGCTCCTCTATTCATTGTTGAGTCAGCACATTGTTCCAGTTGCTGCACTGGAGGCTTCAAGCTATTGAATTTGAACTCAAACAAATGCGAGATGTTCGCTCATGCTATGCTGTTCTTGGGTTGGGTGTCAAAACCCAAAAAACTCTGGCAATGGGTGATGAAAAACTGTGTGAAGTCAGGTGTCTTAGACTTCTGAGAAGTATTTCTGTGTCTATACCTTAAAACATGTTCTCTGCTAAGGTAGATCTTGTACATCAGGAAGAATCTTTCTATCTACTTGGCAATTCTGATCTAACGAGATGGTCATTAATGATGTAGGTGTTGCCAGTTTTAATTTAAGTGGAAAGAAACACACAGAATTCCACTTAGAAATATCTTGAGCATTTAGAGTACATCTTTAAAGAATGAAGTGAGTGTATTTTGACTTGCAGAGATACTAACTGCAGAAAGACATTGAGTTTGGCTTTTTTTCTCCACTGTCTTGTTACAAACAAGGACATATTCTTATGTCATTAATGTAATTACTGATAGTATATCTTGAGAACGTTCAGTCTTTGAATTAATTCAGACTGCAAAAGAAACCTGTCTTGTATGGTTTAAAGATCACATCTGTATCTTATATTTGACTTCTAATCCAGTTCTTAATTTTATTTTAGCAAGGAGAAGTAAGACTCAAATGCCTAACTGCTTTGCAAGGGCTTTACTATAATAAAGAGCTTAATTCCAAATTGGAACTCTTCACCAGTCGGTTCAAGGTTAGTGTAACTTCATATTTTTAAGTACATACAAATTCTGTTAAAGTTGATATTACACTTCTTTCCTCTTTGAAAATACTTTCTTTTGTGTTCTTAGGATAGAATTGTGTCTATGACTCTTGACAAAGAATACGATGTTGCAGTCCAAGCAATAAAATTACTCACTCTTGTTTTACAGTAAGTATATGTTTATCTACTTGTCTGACCTACAGCAAATACTAAAATGTTCAAGTATTTTTCATACCTGTGGGCAAGGACAGCAGCTTGACAGAACTCATATTATCCAAAATCTAGCGAAATGTCTGCATCTCGCTGTCAAATAAGAACTTCAAAAAGTAATCTGGCTAGAACAGTGCTATTACTTACAACAGTTAAGTGTGAAGCCTATCAACTTAGAATTTGGCCTCCCTAATTTGAAGCTATCATGGATTGAAGAAATACAGTATGTATGTGAACATTACACAGTAACTGAACTTTTGAGCATAACCTTCTTCCAAATGCTCATACTTCATCAGTAATTTTTGTTTAGGAAAACTTTGGAATTAAGCTATCTTGGGTTTGGTTTTAAGATTATAGATGTAAGGAAAAGATTCAGATTGTCCTCCATTTTCATCTCCTTCATTAGAGTTCATAGTCTGTTGACTCAGCTTGAATTTTTTTCTTTTCCTTCTTCTCATTCCCACCCCTAGGAGTAGTGAAGAAGTTCTGACTGCAGAAGACTGTGAGAATGTCTACCATCTGGTTTATTCTGCTCATCGGCCAGTAGCAGTTGCCGCAGGGGAATTCCTTTATAAAAAGTAAGATGGAGAAATGACAGTTACTTTTTGTACCTGTAGGTTTTAGTGTGAGCATTAATACTATGATTTCCATTAGTTTTAATTAAGAAAAGGAAAAATGGAGTAATGAAGTGGCCTTAAGAAAAAAAAGAGTGATGAAATAGTCTTAAGAACAAAATTAAAGAATATGTGACGCTACCGTAGTTTTTGAACTGTTGTAGTTTTTCTGAATGGGAAGAAGAGAATAATTTTGAAGGCTGTGCTTTAAAAGCTTTTTCCTACAGGGAATATAATAAAAACATTCTTCTGTCTTCTCCTTTCCCATCCTTCCCAAGTTATGTGAAGCATCTTAAAATGCTTATGTAGTTTGGTACTAAAACTTGTGCTTGCATCATAACGGGTGTTTTTGCACTTGGAGTGTTATGTGCCCCCCAAGCTGGCTCATATCACCAGTTCATGAGGTATTTTTCTGTTTAAAAACATTGAAAAAAGAAGAGAGTCAGTACACATCAGGTGTGTAGGTGAACAAGATAGAGTTTCCATGTAGTACTTCCCAGACCTTCTTCCAGTATTTCTTTGTGGCTTTAAAGTCTCATGTGGGGAAGTTCAGAAATGTAATTTGATAAAGAGGAGCATTGGGACCTCAAGCACCTTCAGTTATCACCAATATTCGTAAAGTATTTAGTTATAATTATACGTTCCATTGAAAACAGTCAGTGAAATACCAATGCAGTATATATGAAATTGTTAAAATGATACTTGTCTCACATTACTTCGTTTCAAAATAAAAGCATGGAGCCAGGCAGCGAGGTATTGAGTGTGTGTCTGTAGAAAACCAGTATCTTGATGTGAGTTGACTGTGGCAAAGGCAATGAAGAAGAAACTTGTCCTGAAATAATTTTTCTTTTAGGCTTTTCAGCCGCAGAGATCCTGAAGACGATGGCATACTTAAAAGGAGGGGAAGGCAAAGTCCGAATGCTAATCTTGTGAAGACATTAGTGTTTTTCTTTTTGGAAAGTGAAGTAAGTTGAGTTTCTGGGCTGTCCTTGGTTTTGTGGTGTAGGGTTTGTTTGTTTGTTATTTGTTACTGGTTTTTCTTTTTCCCACTCATTGGTTAGTAACTATAAATCTGTGCTGGTTTTCTTAGTATTTGAGCAACCTGGGAGCCAACAAACTGTTTAGTTTGGTTATGTTTATTTGAAGGATCTGTCCAGTACACAGTGTTGAGACAGGCTGTGAGCTCTACTCTGACAAATATTCTACTGTCATTCTTCATGCTAATACATAGGTGGAAAGAAATTGTGATTTGTGAGATTTATAAGGGGGGAGGGAAAACCAACCAACCAAAACATAACCTCACAACTACCACCCCTGCCCTTCTGTCCCCAGAGGTCTGACGTATCTCGTGGCATGACTCTTCGTAGCAGTTGGTCTGGATTTAACCTTTTAGGTTAATTAAGGAAGAGGCTTCTGTTGAACCAGAGAGCTGGCAGAATTTTCTCTTCTTTTTTTTTTTTATGCCACAGGCAGGAGCCAAGTGAGACAAATATCTTGTATCATGGCAAGTTCTCTAATGAATTTTATTACTGATAAAGAATAATAATTAATCTGTTCCCATTTTAGTTGCATGAACATGCTGCATATCTTGTGGACAGCATGTGGGACTGTGCAACAGACCTCTTGAAGGACTGGGAATGTATGAATAGTCTTCTGTTGGAGGAGCCTCTCAATGGAGAAGAACGTAAGAGATTTTTTTAGATCCTTACATTGCTTTGCAGTTTCTGTTAGTCTTGATTTATAAGAGTATAAGTTGTTTACATTTATGAGTCCCCAAATACTCTATTTTTATGTTACTGTAATAAATCACTAAAAACTAACTATAGAATGTAAGGAAGAGTAGAAAGACATCACTTCTAATATGGAAGTGAGACACAGAACAACAGTGGTGGGGAGAAAAGAGGGAATAAGCATGTAGTGTCCAGTTGCCTTGTTGTTCCACAGGTTCAGGCTGCAATTCTGGCTTTTGAGAAACCAAGTTGCTTGTGAAACTGGTTCATTTATTGAGTGTTAAAATTACGCTATGGAAAAATACTGTCATTTCTTTGATGACAGTAAAACCAGCTCAACCCCCTGGCACAATTCTGTAATTCATGAGTCCTAGTAAGTGGACCTCAGAAAAATAAACTAAAATGATTCTAAAACTTGGTATTTTTTCCATCCTGTCCTTTGACTCATCCAGTTATATTCCCTCAATTTAAAATGTTTTCTTGTGATGTTTTATAAGGGGCTTATCTTCTCTATGCACTGTGTCACCCCCACCCCTAGAAACAAGCTAGTGGCCTAAATGACGCCCCCTTCCCCCTTTATTTTTAATCCTTAAGAAAAGGGGGAAAAAAGATACTGCCACATACTTTGATTCTTAGATACCAGTCCTTGTAGAAAATGAAAAACTAAGCTGTGTATTAACATCTGTTTCTTTAATTTCAGCTTTAACAGATAGACAGGAAAGCGCACTGATTGAAATAATGCTTTGTACAATTCGGCAAGCAGCTGAATGTCATCCTCCTGTGGGAAGAGGAACAGGGAAAAGGGTAAGAAGCAAAAAGCTACTCTTCTGCAGATGTGGGAATGGCTGTGTGGGGACAGTGTAGGAAGAAGGAAAAAATCGTAGGCAGCTGCTGCCGAAGGGACTGAATTCAGGAATTCAGCTTTGGTCTCCACAGCCCCCAGATTCTGACTACCCTGGCTAATACACTTTTTCTGGGCTTTGGCATGTGCTTAATACTGTTTGGAGTACATTTGATTTTATTGTTGAAGGTAATACAGAATGAAAGAATATTGGTTGGAAATGAGAACAAAAACCAAAGTTTGGGGAAAGCAAAAACTATTTTCAATTTGAAAGAGCAAAATGAGGGAAGAGAACATACTGCATAGTCTCTCTGATCATGTCAGAGTTTAGGCTGCCCTCTTTTTACTGGGGCATTAAGCAGGAAGGGGAACTCCTTTCCAAGCTTTTGGTAAGAAACCTACTTACGAACAGATTGAGAACTTGTATGATCAGATTTGATGTATGAATTGAGTAAATATCATTAAAAACCATAAGCTGAAAGGTTTGCTGCTCCTTCATTGTCAAGACCAGCCTTCTTATAGTGGTGTTTTGTGGCAGGGCAGGATTTATTTATTTTTTATAAAGTGTCTCTCCGTCTTCCCGCTGTGTTTTACAGTGATATTAAAAGGTCAGCGTACCTGTCATTAATGATAATGTAATACTACATTAGAACTTTTAGTTGTGAGATACTTACAATACTGATCTTCTAGGTGCTGACAGCAAAGGAGAAGAAAACCCAACTGGATGACAGGACAAAAATTACCGAACTTTTTGCAGTGGCGCTTCCTCAGCTGCTAGCAAAGGTGTGATTCCATTTCTTGCTGATGGACAGTTGTTGAAATCTTAACAAGTGTAGTTTTGTAATTAACTGTATGACTTGTACAAGTTTGCATTTTTTGTTATTAGTCTCTATTAGTATTTGATTGATTTATAACTAATTATTTTGTCCAAGACTTTTAATTTCAACTTTTTTCCTTGTCGATATTACAGTATTCTGTAGATGCAGAAAAAGTCACCAACTTACTGCAGTTGCCACAGTACTTCGATTTGGAAATCTATACAACAGGGCGATTAGAAAAGGTAAGGTAACATTCAGTAAAACTTAACACAGAAGGAGAAACCCCAGAATTTAGACTTAGTCACTGGAATTTCGGTTGCCATTTATCATAACCCTTACTGAGAGTGCGAGACTTTGACTTCAGAGCTGTGACTGGCTGTTGTTCTTAAGGATACTGAAAGTCTGAGTTTTTAGAAAACTGGCAAGTTTTAACAGAGGATCTTGCCAGTTAGATGAACTTCAAGCAAGAGCATTTATTATCAGGTTGTAGTCATGCTTGAGGTATCCTGCCTGACATATAAAGCTTGTAGAAATAGCTTAATAAGTTTTCTTTCTCTGATCACTGAAACTAATTAATCACCATCTTCATTGCAATGAAACATGGAAAAACTACCAGATCACAAATCATGTATACTCTCTCCTTTTATCTGCCCTGGTGATGAAATTGGTGTAAGCTATTCACATCTCTCTTTTCTCATTCTTAGATTTGCTGTATTGTGAAGCAAGTGGAAATAATTATATGGAAATAATATAGGGTCAAAAAAGTAATAACATGTTTAGTTGACAACACAGCCTAGCAGTGATAGAGCAGCAGTGAGCAACTCAGGCTGAGGGGAGGCATGTAAGAACAACTTCAGTTGCTGACACTTGAGTGTTATGAAACTAAATCTTCAATTATGCAGCTTTTAAGAACACGTATAAATGTTTGTATGAGTGGGAGATAAATGTGTCTGTGTTGTTCAGTTGTCACTGCAAATTCAAGTGTTAGATAAAACCATACTGACAATTGCAAATTTTAATGACTTCTTAAAATGCATTGAATTCTTAGCCATTGACAAGCTCCTACTTATTTCTTTGCTAAATAGATTTTTAATATACTTTGAACTTCCAGAATGTTATGTGCTGTGTATCCTAGTTACAGAAGTAATAAATTGAATGTATCTTTTAAAAATTCCTTAAGGTTTATTAAAAATACGTGTGCGCGTGTGTGTATGTATATGAGTAATTTTTTTTTCCATGCCTCATCTTTCTTGTAGCATTTGGATGCCTTACTGCGACAAATCCGGGATATCGTAGAGAAGCACACAGATATAGATGTCTTGGAAGCCTGTTCAAAAACATACCACGCTCTCTGTAACGAAGAATTCACCATCTTCAACAGGGTTGACATTGCAAGAAGTCAATTAATAGATGAGTTGGCAGACAAGTTTAATCGACTTCTTGAAGACTTCCTGCAAGAGGTATTTTAATGTGCAAGATCAACTTTTCCTGCCCCTGTAAATATTTCCAGTATGTTTTTCTGCCTTCCAGAAGGCGTGGGATCTTCCCTCTGACTTCCAGAATTGTGCAGTCAGGCACAATAATACAGCACTATCATTGCTGTGATTATATGAACTCAGACTGTTCTTTTATGTTAGAACAGTGAGTTTTCAATTTTAATCTCCTTTTCACAAGTGTCTTTTGGGAACTTGAAAAGTTTCAGATAAACTATGAAATTATGTAAACTTTTTACCTTTTAAGTTTTGAAGCTCATGAGAGATGCACTGCTGTATTTCCACTAGGATTCTCCTCAGATCTGCTAGAGTTGCTAGTCTTGCCTGTGATTGCATGTTGCTGTTGTTAAATATCAGATCTCTTGAAAGCACTCCCTCTTTCTTTCTGGATGCAGGCAGATGCAATTAATAGCTTAAAAATCACTTTGTTCCCACACTGTGCTAATCTGAAGAGTGAGAATTTTCTGATACATTTTTTTAACATTGTAGGATCTCTGACATTCAGACAAAACTTGTTTCTCCTCCTCCTCATCTGATAAGGAGCATGGGAAGTGTGTTTTTGACAACTTCATTCTCCACACTTCGCTGATTATTTTATCAAGCTTTTCTCCTGTTCCTCTTGCTTGGTGACCTGATCTAGGACTTTGCTCTAGAAACTGTAGACTTATGTTGACTATATAAGAAGTGTGCCTAGCAATCCATTTGTTTCCCCCTTTGTAAGAAAAAGGAGAGCTAGAGCAAGGAAATTAAATGTCAGACTGTTGGCTTGAAGGAAAATAGCAAATACTTTGGTAGAAGTGCTGAAATCCACAGTGCTTTGGTAAGGTTGTGCAACTTGGAACAGTAAAGTACGATGAGCTTGCAGTATCTCTGCTAAACTGAGGAGTTTCTGTGACCTTAGATATTTTATACTGTATATTTAAATAGATATTTTTGGTTGGACACTCCTTTTTTCTCTTTCTTCAAATGCAAATTTGTAAAAACTTGTGGGAAAATTAGAACAAATAATTTCTCTCAACTTTTTTTTCTGTGATTAAAGTAAGATTGAGGTACTGACCTGTGGCCCATCTAGTCCAGTATCCATTGTCTGACAGTGGCCTCTGCTGGATTCTTCAGAGAAAATTGGAGCACCTGCGTATTGCATTGTATTCCACTGTCCTAGACTTTTTCCTTCCCCCCCTGCCTCTTTCCCCTTCTCCCTCCTCCTCTCTTCCCCTTCAGTGTTTCTC
>JANHGB010039970.1:0-28623 GCA_026283785.1 Coracopsis vasa | reverse complement strand
TGTTGGTGGTTAGGTTTTTTTTTGGGGGGGGGGAGTTTTGGGAAGGAGGGGAGGTGTTACTATTGTTTAATAACTCATTTTACCATTTTACCCCAACTTTCATCTCTTTGCGGCACATGGGATGATGAAATTGCTGCCTGCTGTTTTTATTTGTAATGATGATTTTAAAATAATGCAGTGACCTTGAATATTGCAACTTTGTGGTGCATAGTTCTGTGAAAATGCAGACACTAAATGTCGCTATAAAACTGTAAGAGCAAACCTGTTACGTGAAATCCTTCTTTTTAAAGGAGGATCTTCTACGTCTGAAGAAGCAGATGAGAGTGTTCTGTCAAATCTGTCAACACTACCTGACCAATGTAAACACTGCTGTTAAGGAACAGGTTAGTGACTGTTGTTCATTCTTGCAGTCTTCTAATATACTTCTAAAGCAGTTGAAAAGTTACTTTTGCTAATATTTTTAGGGCTTCTGTAGGAATGTGATGCTTCTTGGATGCTGAGGCTGAATGCCCTTCGAGTGTGAATGCATAGTGTGCTTGCATGGTTGTCTTCCTTTAGCTAATTTGGGTAGGATTTGGAAACCAATTTAAACTTTATTCTATTAATTTTAGGCAGCATAAGCTTCTATTCAAAGACGGATTTGTATATTTGTTTAAGCAATGATTGGGCAGGCTCTCTATAGAACCCCTCTAGTTTGTAAGTTAAGTGGGATTGTTCCATATCAAAGCTCTTGCTTACCAGGTGGTTGTGACACACACCTCTGGAGAAGCTCATTGTGGGTTCATAGAATTGGAACTGGAAAAGCTAGGGACATCTACTTAAAAGACAAAAGTTATTTTTTTTTAGTTTTATCTTTGAATGCTTTTACGTTCTTCTCATATTTTTACTATGATATATATGTGCTCATCCACTCAAGAACTGTGAAAACAACTTTTTTCCTCTCTGTAAACCTGTGAGGACGTATTGGGGAAACTTCTCTGCTCCCCTTCACCGTGATGCTGCATACAGAGTATATTCCTCAATTCTTTGGAGTCCCAGGATTTTGGGGATCAATGAATCGGGAGAAAAATAATGGGTGCCTAACATGAGCGTGTGTTCAGACATTCACATGCAGCGTGCACTGCAACTTACATTTCTTTTCTTGTGCTCACCTTTGGCTACACTCACACACTGGTCAGTTTTTAACGGGGTTGTTTAGAGATCTGTGGAGACCACTCCAGCAAATGCTTGGAAGCCTTAACAGTGATGTAGTGCTCAGAAGAGATGTGAGCAGTTTTCACATTACCAGTTTTATAGTCAGTGCCTCCTACAGTTGTACTCTCTAGGGGAGAGTTTTACCTGGAACTAAGTTTTTGCATATTTCAGACATAAAATATGTAGGTATTTAGTCCTTGCAAGCAGTGCCTGACATTTCAGGCAGGGGACAAAAGTTGTGGCTTTTTGGAAAGAAAAAATGGAAGCATGAAAGTTTTGGGTGTTGTTTTTTTATCTGTCTTCTGTTTCAAAAAGAATTGAGACATCACCTTGGGAAATACTTGTCTTGTTCTGAGGGCAGTAGGGTCAAAGGAAGAGGTTAAACTGTAGGGGCTGAGGCTCTTCCAGTCTGTGGTCAGGTAGTTCTCTAGCCATGACACTCAAAGGAGCCTCAGGTTCAACTGAAGCGCACAGGTTACTGATAGCAGGATGAATTTACGTAAATCCCTTTAACAAGTCTAAAGTGAAAAAACAAACAAACCAACCTCTGTGGGGGAAGGATCAAACTACCTTCTGGGTATACTTTTAATTAAACAGCCAGGAGATTTTGTGGCTGAAGGTAATAGTCATCCGGTTGAGCTTGAAGTTGAAAATCTGGTGCACTGAGTTGCACTGCTGAGGTTTTTGAAACTCTTGGTAGAACAAGTGTATTCCTGGAACTGAATAGACATGTTCTGTCAGAGAGCTATCGAGTGTAAAGATCACAAGGTGTAGGGTGTGAAATGCAAATAACAAAAATCACTAAAGCTGTGGGTAGGTCTCTAAAAAACTGTAACTCTCAGACTCAGGTGACTGCTCTAGAAACTGCCTCAGCCACAGAGGCTACCAGAGCCATGGTTCTGCTTTCCTTCCCTAATCTCCTGAGAGGGTGCAAGAATCTTCAGAGGAGCGTATGTAATTCTGTGACCAGGAAATTAGTAATACTTGCTTTGAGGAGTTAGAGAAAGATCTGTTCATTAAAGTGGAAGTACTTTAGAGTCCAAGAGATGAGGTGCAGCACTACTCAGTGTGTTGCCTTGGTCTGATCGTTTGAAGAATGGCAGTCTAGGTCTTGATACATTGGCGGGGGGGTGGAGTATAGTCAGGTCAGATGCACGAGTTAGCCAGCAAAATGAAGAGGTGGTTGCTTTTTTGGAGCAAGACATACATTAGGGTTTTAAGGGATTGAATGACCTCAGCTGTTGGATGCTTCACAAATGTGATTGAAACAACTAAATAAACGAAAGGAAAAAGGACACTGTACTGTGGTGGTGTCCACAAAGTTCTGTAGTGACCTAATGTATCCATCAGGCAGAACTTGGGAGTTTCAGGCTCCTCATGTCTTAATCTCACAGTGTTTTGATACTTAGTTGGCTTCATTTGTGCAATATTTTTATTTGGAGACACAGTCTTTGCACAACAGCCTCCTGTAAAAAACTGTCCATATTTTGACTCCCAGGGGTCCTGCAGGGGTAATTGTTTTGGACTTAAGTGGCCTGTATGTATATATGGGCTCAAAGTAGTATGTTACGTGGAAATATAAAATCCAGTATTTCCAAGTGTTTACTAAGGTTTCTTTTTAATAGGCTTTCACAATTCTGTGCGATGTGTTGATGATCTTCAGTCATCAGATCATGACAGGAGGACGTGACATGTTGGAGCCACTTGTTTACACTCCTGATTCTTCATTGCAATCTGAACTACTCAGTTTTATTTTAGATCATGTCTTCATTGATCAAGATGATGATAATAATAGTGCAGGTTTGTACCAAACTTGTGTTTCCTGTATATTATTTGCCTTCTAACTAAAATATTTGTTTGCCTGTGCTTTTATTTCTTGTGGTTTTGGTTGGGTTTTTTTTCCCCTTTGTTTTTTTCCCCTCGGGCATTGAGAGATGTTCATGGGCACAGAGGTAGGTTTGTCTTTCAAATGTCAGCAGCCAATTAAAGCATTTTATATTTTGGGGACATGTAGGATAATCGTAAAGGTTTGTTTCAGTAGGCACAAATATATATGTCTCCATATCAGGACAATAAAGTGCACTGCTGTCAGAATTGAGACTTGATTTTTCAGAATCCTGACCATTAGCCCACATCACTTCATATATCAATGCTTAAATATGAAGTATTGAAACATGACAGTTTTCATGTTCTGAACTCTTTCCAGATGGACAGCAGGATGATGAAGCTAGCAAAATTGAAGCATTGCATAAAAGAAGAAATCTACTTGCAGCTTTTTGTAAACTCATTGTATATACTGTGGTGGAAATGAATACAGCTGCAGACATTTTCAAGCAATATATGAAGGTAAATCTGGAGCTTAGTAGTGATGCTTCATAAACCTGCTAGAATACAGTAGCTGTGGATTTCATATTTTGTATTTTTTACCTTGCAAAGTAACTGGTTCAGAATGAGAAGAATTAAAACCTCTGGATTTGATAGTTTTTAGACCTTTTAAAATGGTTTTTCCATAAGAAGGGGAAAAAATTACTTGAGATTAGTTTCACAGTTCCAATGTGTTATGGGGGAGGGAGGAAGGAAGCCTGATAATTATTTTTACATTGTTTTAATAGATGTATTTCCTTATCCAGATCAGTGGTATATTTTTAATTCAGTTACTAGTGTAGCAGGCCGTTCGAGAATATTCTCACAAAGATCAGCTCCATGATCTTTACTGTGAGGGCGGTGAGGCACTGGAATGGGTTGCCCAGGGAAGTTGTGGATGTTCCATCCCTGGCAGTGTTCAAGGCTGGGTTGGACAGAGCCTTGGATGACATGGTTTAGTGCGAGGTGTCCCTGCCCATGGCAGGGGGTTGGAACTTGATTATCTTAAGGTCCTTTCCAACCCTAACTATTCTATGCTCTGTGTCTAGCCTCATCCGGTAATTTCAGCTTAAACTTTGTAGAAGAGAGAAAATTGTTTTTGAGTAGCCTCCCCCCGATTTTTATATCTGTTTTAATCTTATTTGAATATAAAACCCTGTGCTTGGCTCCTGGGATTCACCGCTGCAGTTATGAGTTCTCATTTGGTGAATATAATAAAGTTTTGCTCCTCGGTGATTACCTTAAAAATTAAAAATTTGGGCAGCCTGCTTTTGTCTGAGTGCCCTACGTGTATTTTAAATCTCTAAAGAGATAATTGGGTCTTTCTTGAACTTGAAATACTTAGAGAACTGAACAGGCAGCTTTCTTAGTTGGAAAAATTATGGCTATGACACTGTGTGTTAGTGTTTCCTTTCAGCAGAGAAAACAGAAAACTCCCCACCAGAGATAGAGGACTTGCTAAAAAGATTAGATTCTAATCTTGTACCCTGAAGGGGTGAACACATGTTATTAACAAATGTGTCGTGGCCTTGAAGATAAATAGGTCATTCTGCCTCTAAAGTAATACTAACAAGAAAAGTGTGAACTGGATATTATACTCCTCATTTGAAGGGTTTTTAAGCATTTTGAAGGTGATTTAGTGTATTTTGATGATATAATCATGAACATGTTAGATTTTTTTCCTTTTGCAAGTCTTCAGTTATTTTCTAAATAGCAAATCCTAGGTGGTGGTTTCTGAAGAATGCAGTAGTTATAATGTTTTCAACTAAAATTGGAAGTTAACCTTCTTTTATTTTTTTCCCTAGTATTACAATGACTATGGTGATATTATTAAAGAAACAATGAGTAAAACAAGACAGATAGACAAAATCCAGTGTGCTAAAACACTTATTCTTAGCTTACAGCAGGTAAGAATCATTTACAATATTTTTTTGCATGTAATTCCATCCTGTAGATAATGTTCTGTAGTTTAATAGCTAGTGTGAGGTATTAATGATGAAATGCTTATGGAAGGTAGGGATAAGTAGGTCTAAACTGGAACACATTTTCTGCAATGTTGAAAAACTGCCAGAAGTCTTCCTATACTTACAAAATACTGTGCTACACAAAGTGTATGCAAGAGACACATGAATAAGAAATGGATGTAACTCCATGACACCTTCTTAACCCTAAACCAATAGTTGGAGTCACGTATTCAAAAATGTGTTGTGAAAATGGTAGTTCACTTATTCATGAGCAAGGGAAGACACTTCCTGCCTCTGTGTTGGGTTTTGGTTTTTACTTGTATTTGTTTTCTTTTTGTTTGATTGTTCCCCCCATTTCCCCTCCCATTGTGTTGACTTCTTTTGGAGGGTGGTGGTTGGGGTTTTTTGTTTCTTTTGGTTTGATTTTAAACTATTCTGAGAATTAATGAGAAGTTTTAGTAATTCAGTATTTCTTAATGTTTGGTAGGGGCTTCACCCATCTTTGAAATTAAAACTTGATTTAATGCTCTCTTCAGTAAAAGAGCTTGTTTGTGTGGAGACCTGATGAATTCAGTTGAGGTCAGAGTCGGATTCATCTGCTCACATGAACCATCTGCATGAATCTTACTTACAGGATCAGAACGATAAGGCCATATCTCTGCAAATCACTGTAATCCAACACGAATCTCTGCTGTTATTGAACAAGTGTTGATAGGAAAAGCGTATCTCAGTTTGTCCTCTTTCCCCACACCTCATTTTTTGACTAGAGGTCATAGAGCCGCGTAGTGGATATAGATCTAGATACTGATCCTGGTTGAGAACTAACCAGAGAAAGTCCTTAAGCCCCGTAACTGGTTTATCTGTATGGATATTTCCAATACCAGGGAGGATGAGGCCTTTCCTTTTTTTAGCAGCGTGACTTTGTAGCTGGTGGAAATGCAACATAAAATGGGCAGTTAAATACTCCTACGGTTTTTGCCGACTTTTCACCAGAGTTCACAATTTTTTGTGATACTGGTTAAATATTACCCTCCTTAGTCTTTTCTGTCTCATGAATAACCAGCCCCTTAGATTTT
Organism: Coracopsis vasa; assembly: GCA_026283785.1. Lineage (NCBI taxonomy): Eukaryota > Metazoa > Chordata > Aves > Psittaciformes > Psittacidae > Coracopsis > Coracopsis vasa. The sequence goes on along the minus strand of JANHGB010039970.1, from coordinate 22,526 downwards.
AAAGGGCAGACAAAGTGAATGTCGTAAGTACAATTACACATGAAACAGGGTGGCAGTTACACAATTTTCATGTGGCAATAAGAACAGTAACATGAGGGGACCCAAGTATTACAAAACAAACATACAGAAGAAACCCTCGTGAATTGAAACATGTACCTGGTTTCAGGAAAACTGCTTAAAAAAGAAAATAACCAGAGAAGAAATACTAGAAGTGATAGTGGATAAAGGGAATAACTAAGCTAATGTTCATAGCTCTAGTCTGGTTTTGGTTTCTTCTATGTTATATAAGAGAGTGAAGGACAAGTGTTTTAGAATCAGAAAATACTAGAAAAAATTACTGTTGAAGATCATGATAGTCAAATTCAGAGGAATAAGAAAAGGATTGATGAAGCTAAAAAGAAAAAATGAAGTTCAGAGTGTTCAGCTTTGCCGACTACTGATAAATAGTTGAAATTCGGGTTCTCAGTGGCAAAGGTTTTGGTGTCTTGGGCAGCTTCCTTGAAGGCATGTGTCCATTTTAGAATTTCTTCCATTATTTTTGTATTTTGAAAAGATAAAAGAATTAGCAAGTAGTAGTTGAAAAGCTGTTTTGTTTTATAGTTTGACAGTGTGCAGAGGACAGTGTGCGTTTCAAGGATTAACTCTGAAGTGTAGACTCTTGAAGAGTAGTATTGACTTGGCTTTCCAAAGCCTTGACTTGCTTTTCCTAAACCTCTGTGTTTGTCTTTTGGGGTGGTTGAATTAAGAGAAAAATGCCGTAAACCACTTTTTTACTGAAACTTAGCTTTGTGTTGATTGCTCCCAAGTTTGGCAGTCTTTTAATAAATGAAAATCTCCCTTTTCCTTTCCTACAGCTTTTCAATGAAATGATTCAAGAAAATGGTTATAATTTTGACAGATCATCACCAACATTCAGTGGCATAAAGGAACTTGCTCGACGTTTTGCTTTAACGTTTGGACTGGATCAGTTGAAAACAAGAGAAGCTATTGCTATGTTACACAAGTAATTGTGTGCTTTGTATTACTTCCCTTTTCGTAAATGCTTCTTGACTAACATTAAAGTACCTTTTCAGTCTTTCAAAATCATTTTGCTAATGCAAAACGCATCAACACTAAAGATGCAACCCATTGGTAAATTAGGAGATGACTGCAGTTTTGTGCCTAAATTAAACCCAAATGATAAGTAATATTGGTGTTCTTCAGCCTCATTGTATAAGCCTTTAAATGACAGCAGTGTTGATGCTATCACGAAAAAGTGGTTTTAGTCTCTTACCCATAACAGTAAGAACTGATTCTCCACTCCATTATTAGTGGTGGGTTGTGTTGGACTTAGGCAGAAAACCTGAAATGCAAGGTAGGAATGTCATGACAGAGTGAGTGCAGATTCAAATAATGAATAGTGTTTACTTTGTTTTCTGCCAGAATACGGAAACCTCAAATCATTGCTTTCTTGACAGGGAAGAAAGGTGTTCAGTTTTGATAGCTTCCAGTGCTTAGAACTTCTGTTCAGTTTGTGCTTGATGTGACTTCATTTATAATCTTTTCTTAGGGATGGCATAGAATTTGCTTTTAAGGAGCCTAATCCACAAGGCGAGAGCCACCCACCATTAAATTTGGCATTTCTTGATATTCTGAGTGAGTTCTCCTCCAAACTTCTCAGACAAGACAAAAGAACAGTGTAAGTATTATTCTTCTTAATATTTGTAATGATAATCGTGAGAGCTGCATCTGAATAAACGTGTAGTTGTGTGTACTGCATTTACCTAAAGTGGAATCTGGCACATCAAGATAATTTTACACTAATGCAGTCAAGTACAATCACAAAGGGTAAATTGTATTTATTCTTGTTATTCTCATTTTATGGTGGATGAACAGAAATCATGTTCGGGATTTGCTGTTACCAGGCCTTTTTGTTAGCTAGATGAGGAGCTTTGGATGTTAATTGCAGTAGTTGCATATCTTGACATGTTAACATCTTGTTACAGATATTTTGCATTCTTGTAATTATTTTTTCCATTTAAAGGTATGTTTACTTGGAGAAGTTTATGACCTTTCAGATGTCTCTACGAAGAGAAGATGTGTGGCTTCCTCTCATGTCCTACCGAAACTCTTTATTAGCTGGTGGGGATGATGATACTATGTCAGTGATTAGTGGAATTAGTAGTCGAGGTTCTACAGTAAGAAATAAGAAGACAAAGCCAGCAACTGGGAAACGGAAAGTACCTGAAGGTAGAACTTTTCTCTTCTTAAAATGTACTAGAGTAGATATCCATGTGAACTATACATGTCAATACTTACTTGTTAGCGTGAGTTTGTATGCTTTAATGTATTTTTTTAAAACAGGGTAACTTCTGTGCGTTTATGTGTCTTGGTGGGAAAACTATTCGTTTGAAGTGGCTGGACAATGTAACACTGATTTGGAAAAGAAAATAAAGGCACTATGCTGCATTAACTCGTAGAATACAAAAGTATTTTAAATACTCTAGCCAGTGGCTTTAAATCCAGGCCTTTTGGGGCACGTCTAAGACTGTGGCAAAAATTAGTCATGTTTAAACTTTCAACTTCAGGTTAGTTTGGAAAACTTTAATGATATTCTGTGTTGCCTTCCAGCTGAAGAAAGCAGCAGTAGTGACAGTATGTGGCTGAACAGGGAGCAGACAATGCACACACCAGTGATGATGCAGACACCTCAGCTTACTTCCACTATAATGAGGGAGCCCAAGAGATTGCGACCTGAAGAAAGTTATATGGGTGTCTATCCTATGCAGCCCGAACACCACCAGGCTCCACTTGATTACAAGTACGTAGATGAGTAGGTCTGCTTTGTGTTAGTGTTCATACACAAAACCAGTTCATGTTTAAAATAGAATAATGGTCTTTTTAAGCACGCAAGTAACGTGGATGTTGGCTCAAAGGCAACAGGAAGAAGCCGCGCGACAGCAACAGGAGAGGGCAGCGATGAACTACGTCAAGCTGAGAACCAACTTGCAACACGCTATGTGAGTGAGAGTGGAATGGTCTTTCAGTGGTTTGGGGAGGGGAGGGTTTATTAAGTGCAGTGTTACTCCTGTATCTTTCAAAAGAGACACATTTTACAGTTTTCTTTATCTTAAAACTTGTAAAAGTGTATGACAATTTAGCAGTATAGATCCATTTGATTTCTTGCTTATTTTTGAACTGAAGTTCCAGAAAAATTAAATAGTAGTGAGATTTGTAATAAGGGACCTGGTAATTGAACTGAATGCTGTCTGTGGCAGGAATATATAATCAATATACATGACACATCTGCATGTATAACTGCAGAATCATTTTTAGAATAGGACATTAAAAATGAGCCTTATAGTAGGTGTTCAGTGTGTGGAGCAGAAAGTTTATGCTTAGTTTAATTATACTGTTTCTTTCTCCTTTGAATTCTAAGTTGCAAGTTTAGAGTTCTGATGATGATGCTTTTTACTTTTGAAAAAAACTCCTCCTTTGAAAGGAACTGCTGTCTTCAGCATTTCTGTGTCTGACCTAAATTGACACCAGTGTTGAGAGGAATCCTGTAGTACCAGTTTTTGTAGAACTTCCCAAAGCAAACACACAAGCCATGTGAAGTTCTCCATATTGTGAACATAGATAATGACAGTCTAATGTTTATTAAATGAATGTCCTTCAGAGGTCATACATTCTTACTGTAGTGTCATTCACTCCATTATGATTCATCATGCATGCATTTTGATATGCACACTAGTGAAGTTATGTTACAGAGCTAGTTTAACTGAGGAGGGGAAGACTAGTTTTAGATGTTCTCAGCTTCAGTAAAACTCTGTGGTTCTACAGAAAAAAAGTACAAGTTATAAACTGAAACTACAGACATACATATATTGAGGAGCTTTACATCTTTCCCCTACTTTTTTTTAGTTCTTTAATACCAGTGCTTCATGTAACATAGTTTGTGTTCAGTGTAGTTAAGATGACTCCTTACTTTAAAGTTCTGGTGTTGCATGTAGAAGTTATGAGGAGAGAGGCTGAAGGGCTGTGTGAGAATGTCTGGAAATGAATTTATGCGTCCACTTTATTGCAAAGACATTCTTCCTTGCCTTGTCTTAAGGCGAGCAATTTTTCTCTAGGTGGCAAATCTTAGATTCTTTCTCACTTGAGGAAAAGTACTTGCATAGAAATCTAACTCGAGTGTGGTTTTGATCTGCTTATCCATTCCTGCAGCCTCTTAGAATGCCCATGTAGGGATCTACCACAAAGTTCTATAAGTTGATCTTTGTTAGTCGTTCTCTCTTGCTCTCTTGGAATCTTTTAGCTGGTTAAATACCAGCCTTAATAGTAGTTACACTTTTATTTAATTAGTCTCTTTTATATCTAATGTGATTGTCACTTGTTGTCAGTTCCTTACTGAACATCAGCTTTTTAAATATTTAGATAAAACTTAACTTGATCTAGTGCTAAACAGTATGCTTTATCATTTCATTTCAGTCGACGTGGCACAAGTCTAATGGAAGATGATGAAGAGCCAATTGTGGAAGATGTGATGATGTCATCAGAAGGGCGGATTGAAGATCTCAATGAAGGCATGGATTTTGATACCATGGACATAGACCTAGTAAGAAAACTACTTGTCTTTTTAGGGGATTTTGGATTCATATTTTTGCTTTGAAAGAGGGTATTTGAATCAAAATTTTTGTTTTGGTGAAACAAAAATCATTCTCGTTGATCTGTGCATTCTTAGGTGGCTGTGCCACTCACTATCTGTATACAAGTGACATCTGTCCAAACTTGCCATAAAAAAGCAAGAACACTTCCTGTAATAATAATGTGAGAGAGAAACATTTATCCACTGTAAATTCTTATCCCCTGGGAGTTCAGCTTCATTTATTACAGTTTAAAAACTTTGTTGTTTTTCCTGAAATTACAGTTAACATGTTTGTTTCCTTGCTTTCTAAAGCCACCATCAAAGAACAGGAGAGAAAGAACGGAACTAAAACCAGATTTCTTTGACCCCGCTTCAATCATGGATGAATCGGTAGGTTAACTTACATAGAGGAAAATAATGTAAAATCAGCCATAGAGTTACAGTACTCACTTCAAGTATTAAATGGAAAGAATGCAATCTTTAGGTTGTCTTCATTAGCTTATTTTGGCAGACTGGTACAGTCAGTGAAATACTTTATGCTGTAATTCAGCTTCATAAATTCTAAGATAGTCAGTGTTCTTTGCAAGTTTGTAGGATTTTTGTTCTTAATACTTTCGATGCAGCTATGTAAAAATCAAAAGCCTTTGAATCTGAGAAGAAAACACATCTGGGATGGAAAAAACCCTTGCAGAAGTTGGTAGCAAAGAGCTTAAAAAAATGAACTTGTGCATACACTATATTAAAGGCACGTTTCCTGTTGTGATGAGCTTAGCTGAGTGACTGATGTCATTACCAATTGTCAGCATTGGGTGGTTTTGCAGTGGTTTTATATACATACATATATTTTTTAAAATTGGCATATTTACTTTCGTGCATAAGTAAGATAATGGAGAAAATAGAGATAATACGGATACCTGTTTATAGAGATGAGAGGTATTTTTTCTTTCCATATAAAGTTTTAGGTCCAAAACATCCGAAGTCTGTAGTTTCTGCTTGCAGTTGCCCTTTTTTCCGACTTGATAAATCTGCAGTCTCTATTCTCTTTTAAAAAATCTGCATGAGGGGATTCCTTCTGTCTTGAACCACTTGTAATGTATGCAGCCATTTTTGACCTTGTGTAGCTGGTACAAAATTACACTGGAAATAACAAGCTACAGCAAGCCAGCAGAGGACAGTGCAACAAGGCTTCCTGGGAATCTTGGACAGCTTGGTGGAATTTGGAAGACAGTTACATATTTTTTTACAGCATTGTTACAGTGTGAATCTGTTGTTATGGGAGAAAGAAGTCTTAAATGCTGTTTTAAATGCAAATCCATACATTTTGTACCAGTAGGCCTTTGCGCTAGTAGTAATGAATCAGATTAGGTTGTGCATCTGGCTGTTATGTGTTCTGTTCCTGAAGTAACACCAAGAAAGTTCATCACCTGTTTTCTGACGTTCTGTTTTAAAATAGTTCTTCCTTTCCCCTTCTTGCTTTTTAATTGATCTGTGAAATACCAGTCATTTTCTGACTATACCAAAAATTTGGTCTTCCACGGGTGCATTTCATTGATTTGAGAAACCTTTCAGCTTTTCGGTTTCTAAAACTAATTCAGAATAGTTCTAATCAGTTTACTGTTGGCTAGGTTTCTTTCCTATTACTTTATTTCTCATTCACCACCACCCCTCCTGAGCCCGGATTTGCTAGGCAGTCCTGAGCTGCAGTGTGGGAGCATCACCACATGATGGCAGCCGGCTACAATCGGATTGCTCTGCAGGCTCTTGAGCCAGGGCTGAGAGCCCAGCAGTGGCCTGGTCCCATGTGCCCTCTGCAAGGAGGGAGCAGTGCTGCACTGCAGTGAACTGCTACAGCCCAGGAGGCATCATTTAGGAAACCTCCCTCCCAGGTAGGATGCAGGCAGGGGCGTGATCCTGGAAGCAGGACTGCAGAAAACAGCTGCATCGCAGAGCACAGCTGCTCTTTAGTATAAACCCCACCAAAATGAGTTTAACTACCTAAATGGGGAAAGCTCTGATAATAGTTTAAGAGACAACATGAATCCATATTAAATCAGAACTGAATTTATCAGTCAGTGTTTAAAATAAAAACAACCCAATTTCATAAATGCAGGCAGTCTTCTCAGAATAAAGTTAATTTGCTTTATACAAATAATTAGTTTCAGAGGTCCATAATTGTTGGATTTGTTGCACTTGTTTTTAATAGGCCTAGACATAATAAAGCTGTTTAATTTATTCAGATGCACGTGGTTTATGGTCAGAATTTCAGTCTGTCTGCTCATTTTTTGATGTGTCCAGTTATTGCTGGCACCAGAGGCAGTTGTGTCTTAGTCTGCTGTATTATATGGTGCATCTAAAGTGAATTTAATACAAAACCAGTAAAAATCAGTTTATAAACAGATAAATGTGAACAGCAGGTTTAAGGTTTGGGGAAATAAAGTCTCTTATGGGCTCTTCCTGATTTTATAAAGTCCTATAAAAGCTGGAACAGTCACAAGGTTTAGATCTTATGGGGCTTCCATTGGCATAGAAAACTATATGTCTTGCTCCTACATGGGAAGCGGGAACTGATTCTTTGTTTCAGGGAAGGTTTTTCTTCACTTAATCACAGTCTCCTGAAGGACACTGTTTTCATTTTACCTGATTATTGTTTCTTTTTTTCCACCGTGTTCCTCACAGAGTTAATATATTTAATAGGAAATACTAAGCTTACGTCCTGGCTGATGGTTGCGGGCTGACATGTTGTTTTTATGAACACAGATGCAGCAGCAGCCAGCACATAGACTGTTTTGTCCCAGACTTAGTTGCTGGAAACTGCATACTTTGTTTTAAGTTAAGACCTATAGAATGCCATTGTGAAAGCAGTCCCAAGATAGGCAAAGAGCTAAAAATTACTTTGCAATTACTACCCAAAATAATTAAAGCACAGTCTTTACCACATTCCTACTGGATCGAGCTAATTTCAAGTGGGGGAAAAATATTTTCTAAAGAACAAGGTGCCCTTCTCATATTAGTGCATAAATCAGAAGTGTGGTGAATCTGGTTTGGAAGAAAAATAAACTTACAATGCCTTAACGTATCTTGAAGTGTCTTAATCTTAAATCATATACTAATTGCTTTGTTTCTGTTAAATGTGTAGTAGACTACAAATTGACACCATTTCTAACTTTTTTTTTAGGTTCTTGGGGTGTCAATGTTTTAATACCAGAGCAGCAAATAAATCAGTGGTGAAGTCATTTTCTAAGTGGAAGAGGAAGTTTTTCAATACAAAATTGTGGTAGATACAGTGAAATTCTGAACAGATTTTTCTCTAAGGAGAATGACATGCTTTCAAGATCAAGTGCATTGAAGGGGCAGTTTTGTTTGCCTGAAAAAAGTAAAGAGAAATGTAAAGGACAAGTAAACAAATTGAGGATAAGCTACACTTTTTGTTGGGAAAAAATTTCAATATTTTATTTATGTGCTATCAGTTTATTTCTGGCTCATAAGAAGTATTCCCTCTGAGTTTGAATCTAACAGTCTGAGAGGTGTTTGGTACAGATTTGAGCCCTTCTCTATACATTTGCTGGCTATACTAAATAATCATGAGCTCTGCTGGATTGCTGTTTACATCCATGAACTGAAATATTAGATGGATTGGTTTTCTTACAGTGATAGAACCAGAAGAGTTGTCAGTATTTGGAATTAAATGCAAACTTCAGCCACGGAAGGTTTGTATTAATTAATCATGGAAAAAAATACATAAAGGAGAATCTTAACAGCTTTTTAATCTAAACCACATTTTTATTCCAAAAGCTTCTTGCTAGCCTTCTCAGAAAGGTCCATAAACTATGAACTACCCGAAAGTAACAGATCTCAGCCATGCTTGCCCATTACCAACCCTGAAAGTTTGCTTGTCCTTTAAGAAAAATGTAATGTTGTGAAATTCCTTCCAGTAGTGCCACTGTATTTTGTCTCCAAATAAAAAGAAGCTTATTGTAGTATGTTTGCAGAAAAATTCTAAACAAAAATTATACAGCTTATTAGAGTGTGGGAATAGGGATCTAAATTTTAAATAAAATTATATATATATATAAATTGGTGCTGATTTTATAATTGCGCAGTTTGTTTAGTTTTTTCTTACTTTTAAATTCCAACTTAAAATTATGAGGTTTCAGAAATATATTGAAAGTTTAACAATGTTTAAAAATAGAAGAGCATGAGAATTCATGCTTTAAAAATGATTTTTAAATTTGTATTTTATATTGTTTTATCTATCTGTCTTTGCAAGCAGTCTTCAGGTTAAAGATACTTCTAACAGGTTACAGTACATTTCCTCTGTATGTAAATTAGATTGGATAATAGAACTTCATAAACAACCCATAATATTCTTTGAAAGCTAAGCTTTAAACTTCATTTTGTGTCCATTCACAAATAAATTAAATTTGGTCTAAAACAGAAAGTGGATCTATGCCATTTTGACATCGACTCATTTTGCAAGGCTTAGGCAGCTAGACATCATTTTAAAGGAAATATTAACTTATATTACATATGTATATTTTTTGTCAGTTGTCTCTCGGTTCTTGAGGTATATTATTTTAATCATTCCATGCCTTAATATGCTTGCAATACAAGAATCTCCCCAAATGGGCGAACACAAAAGGCTTCCTGTTTTTAGACTCGGAAATTAAGCATTCGGCTGTGGTAGCCAAAAACCATAGATTATCTAAAGGATCATGATAAAATATAATTATTTTACTAAGTCATGGGGTAACAACAAACTCAAAACTAGATCTGCCTAACTCATTTTACATAAATAAATACTCTCATGTCTAAAAGTACTGCCTATATTGTTTTTCACACCACTGCATTTAATAGAACTGCTGAAAGGACTGTATATATGATTTTAAACTTAAGTTGATTTTTCTTACTCTTGAAGGAGTGTTTCTTTGTGAAAGCAGTTCTTACAGCTTTGTTTTCAACCAGCTAAAAATGTTTTATATATTTACCTTAACCTGTTGTCCTCCACATTCTATTGTCCTAATTGTACTGTTTTCTGATTTGTATTTATGTCTTGAGACAGTAACTTTTTGAATAAAAATAAACCTACAGTATGTTGTATGTTTGATCTTTTTAAATTGGGGTTAGGGGAGGACAGTGAAGAAAGGGGTATGAGTAATGCAAATGTTATGTTTATAGAAATCAAAATCTTTTTCCGTGTCTTTTAAGTGTTTGTCTCAGAGTTGGGATAATGTATGAAAAACTGCACTGTTTTATATTTGTAATAAATTGTACAAGTTTTTAAAATGTGAATAAAGCACTAATTGGGTAATAATTTAAAGTAGAAAAGTTAATGCAATCATGATTGTTTTAAATATGCTTTAATTTGAGATAAGCTTGTTAAAAGAATTAGTGTAAATACAGAGTGAGCTTTTCAAGAGGTTAGTACCTGCAAATAAAATTTTTAAAGTTTGTATAGAACTTTTACATGCCAAGAAATCGATGCTTAATTATTTTTGTGTTCTGTTTTTTAAAGGTGTATCAATAGCCTTCCTGTTGGTTTCTTTTTAACTTCTATCTGACATGATTCAGAATTCTTTTGATTCACACATTGGAGATACTGTATATAGTCCAATGGAAATACCACTAGAAGTGTGTGCTTTACCTTACACCTGATTAATAGTCTAAGCTTAATTGGCAAGACAGCGAGGAAATGAGGGGGCAACCGTAAGCATCTCTTGCCATCCCTCTTCCCTTTCCTCAACTACTGAGCAGCTCTGACTGCATGTGAAAAACTCCTTCCTGTTACAAGGCTTTTTAAAGGAGTCATTTTAAAATCTTATAATACTTCTAATCCTTGCTAATGTAACTTTGGCTGATATTTTATTATTATTATTAATTACAAATGTTAATTCCTGTCTCTAAATCCTGCTGTAAGTTCATTAGTATCTTGTGGAAAACGGTTTTAGTAGGTTCTAAGTTTATAACAAGAGAAATACCTTTACTATACAATGTAAAGTCTGTCCTAGTTACACCGGTTTGGTACAGAAGCCTGTAAATGAAAGAAGTTTGAGTTTTGAAGAGATGTGATAAAAATGTAGAAACCAACAAATGACTCAGAGAAAGTGTGTCCTCTAGTTTACCAAAGAGGCCACAGAGAAGATGCTGACGCAGAGTGAAATTCAAAGGAATAGTCTTCACATATTCTGTAACAAAAGTATTTCTTGATATTAAACAACCAAAGACAATATGTAAGAAGTTAGTGATTGCTGTTGTTTGTTTCTCTGTTTTTCCTTTGGATGGTGTGGCGCTTGTCAGAGCCAGTAAGTCCCCATCTTCTCTAATCTAACTAAATAATTGCTGCTTTGGAAGTTACTCCTCTCTCTTTTCCAGATAGTTTACACACACACTTGTCTTGGCATGGGATTTCAGGATACCAATACTGTTAGCTTTAACTTCCTACCCATAAAAAGTCTACTGAGCTTTTTGAGATGCTTTGATTCACGTTAGTGCTTTGCTGCTTTTCAACATATGGCTACCTTTTTCTGGGGAGGGGTGGGCGAGTTTAATAGCCTAATGGCTGTCATGGTCTTGTTAATTATATGAAGCATTTGTCAAAATTCTCAATTTGTGCTTCAGAATTCTTGTGATAAAACACAAATTGGTTCTTTAAAAACATCCTCATTTGTACTCATCTACTTAAATTTTCTTAATCAATTTAAGATACTGACATGCAGCTTCTGCCATTATTTCATTTTTCATAATCCTAAACCATCTCTAGTACTGATATTGTTTACTGTCTGATACTTATTTGCATTCAAAAGGGGTTGTAGCTCTGATGGAGGTGAGTGATGACACGTCCATGGAAAACAAGGTAATGTAGGACAATGCTGTTCTATGCTAATAGTTGTATTAAAAAAAGCAACAATTTAGTGTTAGTAGTGCCTGTCATTTTCCTCAGCTGTCTCTCCTCTATCCTCTCTCCTGTTGTGAGCTTTCTTGAATGTATTCTTTTGATTGAACCCTAATTTTCTTTTTACGTTTTTTTTTAACAGCCAGACTTTGCCTCACTGTGTAACTGAGTGCCTTCCAAATAGACATCCTGTTGCTTTTTTTGTTGTGGTTTTTTGTACCTACTGCCAGATTTATAGATGTAAATCAGAATGGCAGCACAGTGGTAAGAAGCTATGACCATGGCCATCCAAAGCATGTTGAAGTGATTGGGTGGCTGTTAACCCCACGTGAAAGCTTCCATCTTCTAGAGAATGTGTGCAGCTCTCTGCAACGTTGTGTAATTTCTGCTAAGCTTTTCCAAGCACTTTCTGATTGGAAAAGAAGCAAGGCCATCATTTTTGCCTGTATTAACTATATTTGTGGGAAAAGCTGATTACAGCTTGAATTCTGCACTGTAAATCAAAATGCTAAACCCTCTAGGGGTCCTAGAACATCTCAAATTAGGAAGGGGATGTGAAGTCAGTAGTTACTTCATGAAAGCACTCAAGTAATACAGCAAGGTTGTGTAGAAATTAATTAGTTTGATGAAGACAGCTTCTTGCGTGTTGAGATGGGTAATGACAGGTCCGATCAATGCACACAGCAGCAGTTTGTTTCCAATTTGGCAGGCTGTGAACGTAACTAGAATGCTCTCTTGGATAGTGTCGTGTTTATTTGCATTCTTTAAGAGTGCTTGTGAGCCCCCCCTCCAATGTTCATTTCTTCCAGATACAAATATTGTTAACAATTTATGTGTCAGAATTTTAGCAGGGATGGTGTCTGTGTACTCATTTAGCCTTTCTTTATACAGCTCATTCAGTACAATTACCGTAGCTTAAACTTTTCTGTGTACCCTTATCTCAGTTGCCTGTAACATCTGTTAATGGGCATTGTAGGACAGTAGCTCCTTGGGAACTGCAGTGAGCTCTGTGTGCAGTTAATGCAGTTAATGGCTGGGTTGGCTCAGAGCTGGATATGTGTGATGGGGCTTCATCTCGACCTTGCCATCATGTGCTGCTCAGCTCCACTATTTATCTGACAGAGTGCTTCACCCTCTGAGTACTCTGTTGGCAGCTCCATGTGAAACCTTTTACTTACCACACCATATGGCCATTCCAGGAAGCCATACCATTTGCTGCTGCTTTTTAAACAGCAGTTAAACCACAGTTCTTGAGTGACGTATGTGCAGATCTCTTACTACTTTAACACTCTTTTCACAGGGTTATATTCTGTTTTCTTCTTTTTGGACTGCTGAACTCCACCAAAAGCAAAAAAAACCCAAACCACAGCCACTTGTTTTTCGTATCATGCACAAAAGCAGTGAAAGATGTGGCATATCTTATATTTAGCCTGCTCTTCATGTTTTTCATCTAAAAATACTGAGCTGTCTTTTATACAACTGTTCTTACGTATCAACTGACAAACCTGTCTTCTCATTCTTTCTGCTGCTAGCATATAATCTTTCCAATCTTGAAAAGCAGACTTTTTTGGGGCGCTTCTTTTTTAAACTGAAGTCTTCCATTACAGCCAAGAATTGAAGTGCTCTATGAAACCCAGTGTGGATTAGGGAAGTGGCTTTTGTCAGTCAAAACACTATCTTGTCATTTCCATCCTGTTTGAGGTACTGATAGTGTTATGGTTTGAGGGCGTATTGTGGCAATGCTTGTAACTGGAGAAGCCTGCAGGTTTGGACTATCAGTTTTCCTTGTTTAGGAACTATTTTCTTTTTTCTTCTTTGTATCAACAGCTTGTACTTGGTGAAGGCAGCTTTGTTGAAGTGCCATGGAGCTGTAAGGAACAGATGTTCTATTTAAAGTTGCTTTCACTACACATTCTTTTTATCTTTAACCTTGCAACACTTCATCTTATGTTTCAGAATGAACTTTTAACGTCATCTCTCTAGCTCGCCTGGCTTGGGTTTGTAGATCTGACAGATGTGGTGTCCCATAGAACAGAGGGACTGCCAGGGATGAGGCTTAAGCCGTTACCATTACCTGCCTTTTCCTGGGATCTGTGCTGAGTTAACTAAAGAAAATAGGTTGGTTGGCTGTTTATTATTATTTTTAAAATTTTATTTGCTGTTCATCTCATTCATTTACCAGAAATGAACGATGTGTGGAGCAGAACCAAACCACAGCGCTCAGTGATGCATAGTCAAAGAAGTGAGAACTTGGCAGGCTGGTTTTTGCAGGTAGATCACAGCTCTGTTCTCTGGATAATGAATGACTCCTGTTCTACAGAACACAAACATAACAGGCGCAAAATCCCCGCTCCGGATCTAGGTCACACCAGCGTAACATGGATCTGTAGAGCAGGATGCTCTGACCAGTCAACGTGTTGGGCCCTGGCTGACGTGGCCACAACATGATTCTTCCTCAGGCTCTGCCTTCTGCCTGGTGTCAGATGTGTGGTGCTCATCTCCTCTCTGAAGGGGAATTAATAATTATTCCTATGTTACCAGTCTGCTAAGGGCCTTGCCAGGCCTGTAACCCTGATGGCTGAAACGCTGATGTAACTGATGGCTAAAAAGGTAAAAGTTCCCTTTGCTGTCCAGCTTTCAGAACATTGCATTCATGTCGCTGCCTTCATTCTCCACTCTCAGCCTGAATTCAGGGGCCTCTCTTAACTTCGCTCTCTATGTAACTGGTCAGGAGAGCAATACAAGTCCACTGCTGGCTCCCATCCTTGTGTGCTGGGTGTTGAAATGGCAGGCAGATCCAGAGGTACCATCTTTCACCTGCCTACACTGAGCAGCACTATTGTTTTCTGAATTTAATGATAGAGAACTTTTTCTGTACCGTTTTAAGGTACAAAGGAAGGTGCAGAATTTTGGACTAAATTATTTGAGGAACCAAGCTTTGTCTTTCAAGGCAGATACGTATCATTACGTAAACTGATGTTTGTGTTATGGCTGATAACAAAGAATTCTGCTTTCAGAGGAGGATGCTAGCAATTATGCAAAGTGATGCTCATGTTAGTGATACCCTGCAGCTCAAATCAGTGTGGTATTTTCAAAGTGATGCTTTGTAGCTTTTGCAGAAGTCAAAGTATTAATTCTGTTGTCATCCTAGTACCATAGCTTTTAGGGGTGAGATTAACCCTGACTTTGTATGAGAATTAGGTCTGGATAGGTAATTTGTGATAACTTATTCATTGAATTTGGTTTCTCTGATTTGTTCAAACATTGGGTGTGTTTTCTGTTTCTGGTCCTACTATCCCTGGCTGAGATTCAGGGTTTGATTCTTTTTCCTGCCACTCTTCAAAATACAGGGAGCTTTTCTAGTTATCTTTGGTCCCTGTTGTCTCTTTTTTAATATCCTTTTTGGAGAGCCAAAGCTTTTTAATGCTGTTTCAGTATAGCTCTTGACACCTAACACATTACTGAGTGAAGATAACCTTCATACTAGCAGTCAACTTGAGACTTTTAAGACAGCCCTAGTCTCCAACCAGACTGAGGAAAAGTTGCAGGTATTTGTTTGTGATATCCAGAACGTTGTTAAAGCAACAAAGTGTTCATTACAGCATCCAACCTGGTTGTAATTTTTAGTAAGATTGTAGAATCAGAAATGAGAGAACACGGCAGCTTCCAGGGCCTAAAAGGGCTGACGACCTCTGGAGAGGGCTTTTTACAAGGGCTTATAAGGACAGGACAAGGGGGAATGGATTTAAACTGAAAGAGGAGGGACTTAGATACTAGGAAGAAGTTCTTCCCTGTGAGGGTGCTGAGGCGCTGGCACAGGCTGCCCAGAGAAGCTGTGGCTGCCCCATCACTGGCAGTGTTCAAGACCAGGTTGGAGGGGGCTTGGAGCAACCTGCTCCAGTGAAAGGTGTCACTGCCTGTGGCAGGGGGTTGGAACTGAATGATCTTTAAGGTCCCTTCCAACCCAAACCATTCTGTGATTCTGTGATGTTGTTTGAGGCATGTCCTTGCCAGAGCAAAGCACCATAAGGCCTCAATCTCTCTGCTGGCCAGGCAGGCTGCTGTGATGAAACAGAAGATCATCTTTAATCTGTTTCAGCCAGGATCGAGTGATTTTTACATTCAGGTGGCTCTCCACAGGCATTTCCAGAATTATGAGGCAAATATATTTTACTGAACATTGTATTAATACATCGCTACTTGAGGGAGTATTTAATATCTCTGTATGTGTGTTTAGTAGCTTGATCTGCGTGAGCAGAGATTTACTCTACTGGAATGAGAGGCGCTAGTCTGGGGCGGTGTGATGCTCCCTGGCCCCACCGCCTGCTTTCCAGCATAATAACCAGTACAGGACTTGAATCTATTGAAATGATCTTTTTTTTTTTCTTTCCAGTATTTCCAGTTAACTCTGATGCTTACATGTAAATTCCGGTATAGCACCTTACAACAGCCGAGTGTACAAGGTATGCTATGGCATGTCCCCTTCTGCAGGGCACGTCCATCTGCACTTGCACAACCTGAGTGTTTATTTGGGCCAGAATTGATCTGATGCAGATGTCACTGGGATAAGGTCTCAGTGTTTGCATTTTTTTGCTTGGTTGGTTTTCTCCTCCTCTTTTTCGCTTTATCACTTGGTAACTGCAGATCTTCACAAACTGTAAATGTCTACAAGAACGTACAAATAAGCAGAGCTGTTCTTGTTGCTTATAGTAACAAAAGAAAATCATATTCTCAGTGGAAAGAAGGTCATGATAAGCCATATCAGAGTGAAGATAAAATTGGTTAACAAGACTCTTCATAGAGAAAAATGATAGTGATGAAGAAAATAATCTTATGGAATACTCCAGGGTTTGTGTTGTGAGGGCAGGCTTGAGGCTTCTCTGCTGTGTTTTAAATACTGTGGTGTGTGTGGACTTCATCTCTCCCCTTAAGCCCCAGGAGCTGTGGAAGTGCCTGTGAGGGGCTGCTGTGGGGTGTCTGGTGGTCCCAGGAGCACTGGTTTCAGTACAAAACACTTGATGCTGTCTTCTCACAGGGGCAGCTCCGCAGTGTGCTCCAGCAGCCTTCACCTCTGCTCTCGCCCTTCAGCAGATAGACGGATACCTGTGTGGTAATGAACAAAGTAGCAAGTACTTCTGGAGCTGAACGGAATTTATTGCTGGATTAAAATTGGCTGAGTTCTCTGTATTAGGAAAATATATTTTAGGAAAATATTAAATTACAGGAGCCTCTTAATAGACACAAAGGAGCTGGCAGAGCAGAAAGGTAACTTGAGATGTTTACATGGGTTTAGTAGCAGGGAAATTTGAGAGTAGATTGTACTTCTCAATGCTGCCAGGATGTGATTTACAGATGTTCTGGTTTAGATGTGTAATGAACAATATATTTTACGTGCTGGAGCATCAGTGTGGTGAAGACTGCTGTACTTCCCATGGGAGAAGAGCTCAGGTAAGCAAGGTTTAGTTCCTAGGAGAGGGCTTCATCATTCTTCTGTGTGACCAGAAATTTGGGGAAGAGAATGCTTCTTGTTCAGGCTTTAAGTGGAACATAAATGTAGCTAAATTTGTTCTAGGACCCAAAATAGCCCAGCAGTGTAGGTCGTGGTGCATTATGCTGTGCAGATACTCTTATCTTCCCTTATACATCCTCCAGTAGTCTGATAGGCGCCTGTGCTCCGCAATGTAAAGTGATCTGCTCCAGCAGTGCCATCATCTTGCTGATGTTCGGGAGATACATGGCCACCAGAAGAGCTCCAGTAACAGACTTGAGCCACAATGCAGATTTCACAGTCCCACCTTCTGGGGAAGCATTTGGGCTTGTTCCAAGTCCTTATAATGCATGATATTATGGATCACTGGGTTTGAATGCTGTCCAAGCTGGTTATCCCATTTCCATCACTGGGATCACTCATTCCACCCATTTGTCCTGTAGCTGCCTTATCAAGACACAATACTCAGTTCAAACAGGAGGTCCTCACCATCATGGAGTGGTTTCTAATTGGAGCTTTGGGAAGAGGTTCTTTCCCAATCAGGAAAACAAAAGAATTGCATGAACCTCTCCTAGACTGTGTTTTCTCCCCGTGTCCTCTCAGTGGCCCTTCAGCTGGAAAGAAACACAAAGGTCTAGTGTGTTCAGCAGGAATTTGGGATGGAAATTCAATGGAAGCCACTCATCCAACATCTGGTATTTTCCCCTAATTTCTTTTCTCTTACACTTTCCTGCCACGTTTTTCAGCCTTAAAACCAGTAATTTTTATTTATCCATTTATTTCCCCTCTTTTCACGGCTGCCTCAGCATTAGGGTGGGTGCCTTCCCGTGTGGTGTCCTTGGGGAGCACTCACCTTTGCCACCAGCACCCATCACCTTGTCCCAAAGCAGCAGATACTGTGACGTGGGTATCAGTAAAGCATAAAAGCTGTA
Source organism: Coracopsis vasa (assembly GCA_026283785.1). NCBI lineage: Eukaryota > Metazoa > Chordata > Aves > Psittaciformes > Psittacidae > Coracopsis > Coracopsis vasa. The sequence continues at coordinate 4,590 of JANHGB010039970.1, read as the reverse complement.
ACATGAGAAACCGCCCGGCTGCTGCCGTATGTTAGGTGGTGACACAAGATACACAGATATAGCCTTTCAGTAACAGCAGTTAATCGGGTCTTTGGGTATGAAAGTGGCAGCCTATCCAAAGTGCTGTCCTCAACTCTTTTGCTGCCTGACTTCAAGCTTTCTTCTCCTAGAATTGTCACAGCTTCCTCACTCATTTGGCACTTGCACAAGTAATTGTCAAATGTTCTCGGCAGAGTGAAAGAACAAAGAAAACCCAAACCAATTTGTATTTCAAATTTGAATGGTTTTGAGCTGGAATTGATTTGACTCCACATTCAGCTCCTGAGCTGGTGTTAGGACCTAGGAAATGGTGGTTTCTGCACCAGTTAGGACTAATCAGTGTCATTTAAAAAGGAATTTAGGATCTATCTAGTTTGATATGCTTTCTACTAAATAATGGATGTTTCTGTCTCCAGCCTCTGCCAGTGACAGTCAAAGTCTCCTTGGTGCTGTAGATGGACTTGTTTTAAGCCAGGCTAAAACTTTGCAGGCTCTCCTTCCAATCAGCAAGGCATCATTACAGTGATAAAAAGGAATGTTAGAGTGGGAGCAAACCCCTCTTCTTTCTTGAGGAACGATCATAAAACCTTGGATGACTGTTTTCTTTGTTTCCATTTTACACTTCATGTAACTGGCTCCGTAAGCCTGATGGATGTTTTACAGCGTCTCTGTGTGGAGCATTGTGGTCGTGGAAGCTGAGCTAGTGGCTCCACATCCCTTGGGGTCAGTGCTAAGAACTGGGGGTCTAGGTTGTAGGAGCTGTGGAGGAGAGAGAGGAGTTTACTGGTGATGGGACAGGAGTGGCTGGTGAGCTGTGGCAGAGCGGGAACAGGGTCCTCTTCTTCAGCAGGGGAAATGGGACCAGGAGAGGCTCTGCTGGTGGGTTCACCCATTTTCAAACTGCTCCTTACTGCCCTCCTTGAAGAAGGGAGGTGTGGGACAGTGGTAGTGCTGTAGGAAGGGCTTGTGCTGGAAGCTTTCTGTATTGCTGAGTTGCCACCACCACGATACAATGGAGAGGCTTCTGCTTGCCTTATTTTAGGAGATGCTGTGTGTTAACAGGGCAGTTCCTCACAGCAGGACATTAAACGTCCTGCAGTGCTGTGGGTGCAACAGAGATGGAGGTGCTGAAGGGAGAGGTTGGGGTTCAGACTTATCCTGGGAATGGCCTTTATGGGCTCTCTTGGTGGGACCACAGGTCTGGTGCTCTCCCGTCTTACACCAGGTAGAGCATTTCTGTGTGGGAGCTGTGGATGTGAACATCAGGAGGCTCATGCAGGGTCAGGTACTTGCTCAGCAGGTGAAGGCTGCTCAGTGAGCTCCAAAGTGGAATTTAACAAAAGCAGGATCCTCTGTCACTGCAAGTGCTCAACAGAAGGCTGAGCTGCGGGGCTGCGGAGCAGGCGTCTGACTTAGAGACATCTCTGGTGCCAGAACAGTGCCTGAGCCATTGGACAAATCTGCTGGAAATGTCATAGGATCTCACAGTGTTGGTGTAGTCCGTGATTCTCTGAGGCTGATGGAAGCCACATGGAGCCTCTCACCTACATTGTATTTACCTAATCCTCTCTTTCAGTGTACCATAAAAGATCACCTTCTACACCTTTCAAAAGCTTGTGTGCATATTAACGCCCACCTTCCTCTTGACCAAGTGCTGCATACATACATCTGCACAACGCAGCGTCTCTCAGCTGAGCAGGGCGCAGGCATTCTGCTTTTGGGGTTCCTCTCACAATGTCCAGGCTGCAGTCTCTTGTGTTTGGGGGATGGACCTGGAAGTGGAGGAGAGGAGGGATGGGAACCAAATGAGATAGGGGTTAGGAAAAGAAATACTGTAAGGGGGGGAACAATGGGAATGTGTTAATGCCAGTCGATATGGTTATCTGGCAATTAGGTGGCCCTGCACAAGTCCCAGGAAAAGAAGTCATTAAGGAAAATGGACCTGCCAGCAAGTGAGAGAGATGTGATTGAGGAGGAAACTGCTGGTGCTGCTTTATGAAGCTGGGGCTTTGAAGGAAACTTTAGTGTTGGGTGGAAAGTCCAAAGTTGCTATAAATGGAAAGGAAGAGGAAGTCGCAGAGTGATGCAGAAGACAAAGAGCTCTGCAGGAACCTGGTTGCTGATGCTGACACAGCAGGAGCCCTGCTCAGGTAGGTGAAGGCAGGAAAGTCAACTCCTGCCCACATGAGAATGGGCCCGTTTGGCTGGTAAAGCTTCCCCCAGCTGTGGGGCTGTGGTGCTCATCACACTGCGGTTGGTCTCTTGCAGCTTTTTGAAGCTCTTCCGTCACAAAAAATCCATGTGTATCAGATGAAGGAGAAGGGTCCTGTCTCACTGGATGCAAGTCTTAGTCCAAACCCCAGTGGGTGAGAAAAAAGCTTGTCCAATGAACACAGAGGGCTCTGGCTGTGTGATCCCACAAATGAAGGCTCAGCCCTTCCTCAAGCACAGAATGTGTTTGCTGGTGTTGCAGGGTCCATGGGCACAGCTCCTCCTGAGTGAGCGCGGCGGCTTTGGAGCTGGCCCTGGGTGCTGGCGTGGCGTAGCCAAGGGCAGTGATGGTGGCTGGCGCCATCCCATGCCAGATGACTGTGGGCAGGTAGCAGAGACCTGTGTGTAAAGCGGAGCTCACAGCTCTCTGGTGCGCAGGGCTTGTGCCCACCCTTGCAGCATCTCCTGGCTCCTGCTCATCCTCTTTGCTCTTACTCAGGCAGCCTCTGCCTCTGCAACCCCCTGAAACCTGTAACAAGCTGCACAAACTGCCAAGAGAGAGAAGACCTCTGCGGGATTGGCAGGTTTCACTGATCTGCTTTAAAATGCAAGTGCAGATGGGAATACAGGAGCCCCAGGAAGGTGGTGATGGGAGCTGCAATGTTATCTCCAAGCAGCATAGACCATAGATTAGTACAGATCAAATGATAAATTTTGGGCATCTGATTTCACAAGGTCAGGTAAGGAATCCATCTAAATGAGTGGTTTTGTCCTCCTGGATGAAGTACAATATGGCATACAGTGCAATACCTGCTGCTTCACAGTGAGTTTAATCAGACCTTGCCTTGGTGCCGCAGGGCACCAAGTGGGAGCTCTCAAGGATTTGTTCTGCAGGATATGGGTGCCTTGCCCCTCTTCTCATTCCTGTGCTGGGAGTGGGGAAAGGACTTGTCCCCACTGTGCTGATGCAGCTGCCAGGCTGGGATCCATCCTACAGGTGTCCATCTGTCCATCCCACATGGTGCACCAGAGATGTCTGTCCTGCTTTTTGTGCCTTGGAGCCTGGATGTGAACACTGCCACCATCTCAGCACAGGGCACTGCCTGCTGGTGAGGAAACCCCTAGTAGTCCTCTGGGTTGGTGAGAAATGTCTGTGGAAAGTTCACGTTCTTTCCTGAGGGGTCCGGGAGGGGGAGGAAAAAACTCCAAATTTTTAAGGGAAAAGAGTTTTCTTCGTGTTATGGGATTGTGCAGCCTCTCAGGAAATGTTTACTTTGGTGAATGTCTGTGATCAGATGAAGGGGTTGGAGCTGGGTCACTAATAAAACACTAGATATTTGCATTTCTCTTTCAAACTGTGTTCAAAGCACCAGGCGTTGAGAGGTGGCACTTGGTGGGCAATTACTGTTGTATTGCTTGATACGTGACTCAGGTCTGCCTGATGTCTGATCATGCCAGATCTCCAAAGAGGCACAGAGCTCACCTGGGGATGGGTGTTTAAAAGTGCATCATCCAATTCAAGTACAAAGCAGATGAATGGCCTTATAAATATGATCAGTCATTTGTGTGCTTAAGTCAAGCATTGCCTCTTTGAAAATCCAAATCCCTGTTCATCTTCAATCAGAGCTGCCAGCTCCTGTTCTCTTCCTAATACATTTATTCTTAATATCTAGCTGCTAGTGTGGCTGTGCTCCCCCCAAAATGCCAGGGGACAAACGTGTGCCACCTCGCTGCTGAGAACACCCTGGGGAAGCAACGTGATTTGTGTTCGTGTGCGAGCACTGACAAAATTGAAGTGTAAATAAGGGCTCGGGCTGTATAAATCTGACACTGTTCTGGGTGTTGCTGGGTGGTAAATCCATGTGTCCCAGAGGGAGGAGGTGGCAGGAGGCTGTCTCAGCTCCCACCTGCTGCAGAGTGGAGTCTGTGGGTGAAGAAGGAAGTGATGAACGCACAGACCTCCCGGGCCTCTTGCAATTGTGTTGTTTGCGCTGGACCGGGGTTAATCCATGTGAGCCTGTTGTGCTTTGGAGTGTGCTGCCCAACGGGATGGTCCCTCTTGTCCCCCAGAACAGGCTTCGTTCCTCTGCTGGCACTGGGAAAGGTGCTAAAATTTCCCCAAGGGACCCATCTCCGTAGGAAATACACCTATTTCATTACATTGAATACAGCCTCACTTCATCTCACAGCGTTGCTGTGCTACTCACAGGGTGGAAGGAAGGGCTCCTGTCCCTGTGGCCCCCAGTTCCATCAACAGCTGTATGGCAGTTTTTTCAATCTCTTAATCGGCATTGCAGCACTGCAGATGGATATTATTGCCCAGTACTTAAACTTTATTAC
>JANHGB010039967.1:0-46103 GCA_026283785.1 Coracopsis vasa | reverse complement strand
CTTCTTGAAAATGGGGGTTATATTTCCCTTTTTCCAGTCGTCAGGAACTTCACCTGACTGCCATGATTTTTCAAATAAGATGGACAGTGGCTTAGCAACTTCATTTGCCAGCTCCTTCAGGACCCGCGGATTGATTTCATCAGGTCCCATGAACTTGTGCATGTTCAGGTTCTTAAGATGATCTCGAACCAGATCCTCTCCTACAGTGGACCTAAGGTCTTCATTCTCACAGTCCCTGCGTCTGCCTTCCAAGACTTGGGTGGTGTGGTCAGAGCATAATATTCTGTGTTTCAGTCATACACATAGAGTGTAACACAGTTTTTGGCTCTGATGAAAGCTAGTATCAGGTGGCTAGGTCCTTGAGGAACAGCATTGGCCCGTCCATGTAAGTGGAGCTGCATTGTTGGAAATGGCAAAGAACTGGAAACTTCTTAGTCCTTATGACTCAAAAGAAGCCCAAAGAATGATCAAAGATGGCTCAAAGAAGGAAAGTGCTGCAGGATTTTATGAACAACAAAAATTCCTGAAAGTCTTGTCCTTTTGTTGTAGCCACTTGGAAGGCAGAGAATAGCGCTACTAGAAGACAGTCAAAATAAGGCAAGTTTAGCAATCTCGGAATCAAAAGCAAAGTCGACCTTGTGACTTGAGTACAACTGTCTGTAGATGACTACTATCTGAAGTCAAAATTTACAGATATAAAAGCTCAATTCTCTGCATCTTTACATGGGAGGATAACATTTAATAGGTGTAATAGACTCAAATCTCCACATGGTGTAGCCCTTTGAGAAGAGGTTGAGTCATGGTATGAAGTTATAGATTTAAAAATACACTTCTTCATCTAAAATCACCATTTCTATCAATCTATCCATTCAACATCTTGCTAACATTTCTTTTGTGGTGGGTCATCATTGCTTGGAAGAGACAAAGGCCTGCAACCTTTAGCAGAATCTCTTTTCTCTGGGTCTGAATTTAGTTTTTACACCAGCGATGAGTGGGTCGGCTATGCAAAACTTAAGTGCTCACCAAATGGATGAACACAGGAAAATGAACGCTTGGAAGAACATAAGAGGAAGATGGGATGGGTGGAGGGTGGGAAACATTTTAAAAACTATGCAAGAGGGTTTTTTCTTTACTCCCACCATCCCCCTCACAAATATGGTTTGAAACCAGAAGGAACAGCTATGGTAAGTTTTAACTTCTGTTGTTAAACCACCACAGCAGCATGTTTTACCTAACTAGTGTAAACAGTTCCTATAACTGCTTATAGACAATCCAAGATTTTTTGCTATTTAGCTCTCTAGATATCTCTTTAACTGCATTTGTCTGTTCAGCTGTGTGGGTAGTGGGTCACTCCAATCTCCATTAGCATGACATCTTTGGAGTAGCATGGTACTCAACTTTTAGCATCTTCACATGAAATAAATTTTCCTTTTGGTATATTATTTTATTTATTTATTTATTAAGATTATACTCTCTATTTCATGCTACAATGTCTTTCCTTAATAGGATTTAATGATTTTTTCCCCCCAACTTAATTCTTAAATTAATCTATGTTCGTTGTTCTTTATCCCTTTTTTACTTGGGTAAGAAAACAAGTTATAAAAACACAACTGCTCCACAGAAGTGATTTTTGAAATCACACACAAATAAAATAACAACTATCAACCGTGGCACTGAATACTTGGAAATTGAGAAGGCTAAAATACATGCTTTTAAAAATATTTTGTATCTATAAGCTATTTAATGGTAAACGTTTGACTATGCAATAATCACTAGCCAGGAATTATTTCAGATATTCTTAGAAGATGTGAAAGGAATTGACTTTACATAGGTAAAGCTAAACAAACAAAAAAATCAGATAATGCTTTATGGAATAAAAGTATTGTTCTGAAATAGCTCTTCTATTTCAAAAGGTACAGCAGCTATATCATATTCCAGAATAATTTCTGCCTATAAATAAACCTGTAGACCTTTAATCACATGCTGACTTTTGACATTAAATACTTAAAAATATTTTTTTTTTACTATTATACTAATATTCACTCACTCTTTAACACTTTAAAAAAGAGCAAGTACTGGAAGAAAAATCTAGTTGGTAGGATGCATAATTTGAAGTTGCATGAAAAATAATATCATTTGGCCAGAGCCACACCATACAAGAAAAGATGGCTCCCCAACCCCATTCCTCCCTCCACCCCCAAAGATGACTTCTAGAACAGACTTTTTGTTTTACTTTTTTATTAAGTCCATAAAAAGCCAAGGGTTTATAAAAAGCACATGCAAGTCCATTTACATTAACATATCAGTGAGCAGCTGCAAACTTTCCTTAGTACAGGAACTATGTCTTTAAGACTGGAAGCAGTAAATAAAACAGGACACCAAGCTCAGGTGACAAAAGCAGCTTTGCTGACAGCCGAATTCCTGGTTTGTTCCTGTGGCACAGGGATGTGGCGGGGGGGCATGACACCCAAAACCAATCAGAAATCCCTATAGCTTTGGAGAGAACACCAAAATTGATTTGTTTTTTACTGATCAATTTTAAGTCGTATCAACAGACCTATGATTTAGGTCAAGCTTACAGTCTTGGTATCATCTTTCTCTTGAAAGATGGAATGTAAAGGAATATAAATGGGATCAGAAAAAAGAGATGTCAGGAAAAGGTGCAAAAGCCCCACCTTCAAAAGCCATGAGGAAAAGAAACAGTCTTGGACTGTCTGCCCTCTCCAACTGCAGTTTGTGAAAAGCCAGCTGACCAGTTACTGAAACAGCAAAGCACCACTTTCTGCAGATCTCTACAGATCCTTCAGCACTGAGCAAAATCCAGAGGAAAAGCCACTGGAAGTTATTTTCAAGACTGTTTTTCTTCGAGAACAAAGTAACAGTTTGTATTCTTGCTTCACCATTCATCTTGCAGTATTTGTACTTTCACTTGAAGTAAACAAAATACTTTCACAGTGAACAAAAACCAAAGTAGCTTAGCCTTCCCTTTTCTCAACAGTTTAGGAATAGGAAAGATATTAGGCATATTTAACTATTCCTAGTTTTTTAAGCTATACAGTAATTTAATGTTGCTGCAAGAATCTGGTTATTTATCCGTTCTTTTCCCCTTGAAGATCTCCTTACACAGCATACTGGTACTTTGAAGACAGACTGAGCGTAGTACTCAGGTTTGCTACAAATAATCCAATCCTTCCTTCCTTGGAAGGAAATGGGTATTAGAACTTGCCTTACTGTCAGGAAGACTGAGATCTTCCCTATCTACAGAATAGGTGTAACCTACAACTTCTGTATATGTTCCAGTTATGTCTCTTGCCAAATGTGATTATGTTTAGTAAAATATAGTGAAAACATTCCCCCTCCGACCAACTAATACCTCAGTCTTTGTTAAGGTATAAAATTTTAAGTGCTAACAGGGAACTGTAACGTTTTTGACATAAGTTACAGTGAGACCCATGAACATTTCATGGGATTTCAGTCCACAACCTATGACAAACATAAGTTACTGTCACCTCAGTGGAAAGAATAATTTCACCAAGCAATTGCCAGTGGTGTACGGGACTGCAACCAAACCGACAATAATGGTGTAAATGGGTTTTCCATAATATAATGAGTTTTCCATAATTATCAACTGTCAGTCATCTCAATACCCTGCCAGGCTTTCCATTTGCTGTGATGAAGCCTCTGTGGCAGTAGAATTATTTCCCAAGTTAATTAGTGATGTAAGTTACACTGCATATGCTAGATGGTGGAAACAATGAAAGCACCGATATTGAAACAAAATTCTCACTACCCATGAAAGGGTCATACAATGATTTTGATGCACTTGGCAGTACAAGTGAATCTCTTACACTGACCACTGTCATCTCTTTTTCCTTTGATGGTACACTCTGTGCCCTGTGACCATTCAAGTAACATACAGAAAATCAAGGAAGAAGTTCTTGGGATTTCACAGAAATCAAATAAAAGTCTTGCAACCCACAGCAACATCCATGGTTCTTATTGCAATAAAATGTCAGTGTATTCTTCATCCCATTTATATTAAGAATTCTTTTAAAGAAAAGGTGCTGATATTTTGTATTGTTTCACTAATGAGGTAGATGGCACTTTCATATAAATAGTGTAAATCAGAAATTAAGCTCTGAGCCTGCAACAATTCTTCAGTCAATCTTTAAATCATGAACATGAAATAGTTCCTTAATTTAACAGATAAACAGTAAATCTCTCAAAAAAGAGTGGTGGTCGAGTGTCTTTCCTTGACAAAAGTCACCGGAATTCTGGCTTTAGTCTCCAGACACCTTCACCGTTTGGGTTCCTATGGAAGGTGCAGAGATTGCGGAGAAGTTCTCTAAAGACACAGGACTGCGCCGCAGGCAGTTTGGACTCAAACTGGTGCAGTATTTCCTGAGTGCTAGCCTCGCCGTCCACACGGGCCTGGAATGCTATGAAGTTACGCACATCCACGAGCAGTTCATCATATTCTGTTGAACATGGGGGTGGGGCAGATGCTTGCTGGTAGTTCTCATCTCCCTCATTTCCAGTCCCTTGCGGTAAAATAAGGTGGTTTCTTGCCCTCATCTTCGCTAATAAAGATGAAGAGTCTAGTGCACTGGATGACGATTCTCCAGATTTTCCATCGAAGTACCCATTGGAACTACACTTCTTCACGTCTTCTTTCTTTATTGTATCTGCATCCTGCAAACAAACACACAGACTATGGAGAAAGCTGAATTTTTAAATCTACCCAATCTGTTAAACAAAATCTGCCTGCTGTGTAGACTTAAACAATAAACATGAACAGTCAGAAGCTAGTCATCTGAAATACACAATAAAGAGGTAATATGTTCTGATCTTAACTTCAGAACTTAGGAAGTGAAAGAAAAGCAGTGCTGGTTTTGAGACAGATAACCAGATCATGTTGCAATTTGTGACTGCCATATCTAATTAGATTTCATCAAGATGCTATATCAAAACATGAAAAATTAAATTCATGGGTGACTAAAAATTCTAGAACTCTACATAATCATACAGCATATGGGTATGAGATCTACAGTATTAATCAGGTTTGTTGCATAAATCACAACATTTCACATGTATCAGCTATTAAAAGAGAAATGTTAGCCTATGTCTCATACCTTGCACTTCTTCGCAGGTGATGCACAAGTGGAGTGTGAAGAAAGCAGCATCGGGTTTCTTTTTTGACCAAACCGACCTCTGAAAAAAAAAAAAAAAAAATCACAAAATAATTAACTCCATAAACCATCTTTCTCAAAATGATTAGGATAGTTTTGCCAAACACACTGACTGGGTTTGCATTTCAGGGTTCTCATGAGCAATCCACCAAACTCTCTCTCTTCTGCTGTGCAACAATAATGCTTTCTTTGTACTTCGTAATGGACTTCCTAGGCTTGTAATATGCCTTCCTGTCTTTAGTAAATATAAACCACAAAACTCCACTTTGATACATGTTACTGCAAATACCAAGTGGAAAAAAGAATAAAATCCATAGCATCCTAAGGAGATCCTCTGTTTTTGGAAAAGCAGCATGAGAACTGAACTTACTTTATTCCTGCTGGTGCACCTGAAAGACCACTCATGCCTGTCCATGTTGGCACACCAGAAGCAGCTCCTAAACATCGCTGTCGAGAGACTTTTAAGGCTCTTAAGGCATCCTGGGCTACTCTGCTTGCTTCTGCTTCCACCAGCACATGATCTGCACTGGAAGCTTCCATAATAGCATCATGCTTCATAACACTGTGTACCCCTAAAAAACAGAAGATAAAAGAAAAGCTGAAGGAGGACATCTATTAATATATTTGGTTAGCTGTAAAATTAAATATTCACCATCTAAGTGAATGCCACAATCACATTTTTCCTTTTTCAGGTTGATTATATTCAGCACTTCAGTATAGTCATTTCTAATAGGAGAACCTCCTTCTATATCAGTTAAGCAATCAATTTGACAGCAAACCACTTCTGGTGTGCTGATGAGGTCATTATTCAAAACAGACTTGGCAATTATGTGGGTAAATCGATCATTTCTATTGTTATGGACAGGACAGGCAGAAGTGAAACCCTTGTGTAAATGAAGGTTTGTTACATCCTAATTTCCAGAAGAAACACTGCATTACTTCTATATACAGAAGCATTTCTGGAAGGTTGCAGATCTGAAATATTTGTGCCAAGGCAATTAACACATTCATAACTACAGCATTTCAATGATGAAAGTTTTAATGTTTCACTACAGTGACAGAATAGAAAAAGACCACATCTTTTAATTATAACTCTAGCTATCAGAGTGTCAGAACTGCTCCTTCCCTCACTTGCAAGTCCTATATACCTCTGTTTGAATAGTCTGATACCACTGAGCAGCCAAATAAGTTACCTGATTTTTTGAAAAGTTTCTCCAAGACATAATCATCATTTTTCTTTGAGTCTTCCTCCTTCTCTTCTCTGTTCTCCCTTCTGTATTGCTTTTGTTTCACTAGATGAGGAATGCGCTCTCCTTCAAATTTGGCATCTTTGTGCCGTTTCTTCTTAGACTTATCTTTGTGACTCTCGTGTGACAGCATATCTACCCTGTGCTTTGTTTTTGAGGTACATTTATAATGATTATTATCTAATTGGCCATCTTCAGTTTTAGCAACCTGCTTTTCCCAAGAGCCAGCTGCACCACACGTAAGGCTAAAATCTCCCTTGACATTTGCATTAGCTGCTCCAGGTATTTCATCAGCCACTATGGGGTCCAGACATCTGGTATTCTCTGAAGACCCTGCATCACCTGGCAGTAAGTGGGATGTAGATTTGTCAGCTCTTTCCAAGCCTTCCTCCTTGCTTTTACTCGATGAATTTATATTAGTAGCAGCTTGTGCATTATCTTTTGCATAGCTGTTTTGGTCAAAGGCTTCCAAACTGCCTTTGGTTTCCTCACATGTCTCTATTGCTTTAGAAGAAGAATTTGTCATGTCGGTGGTTGAGTAGGAGCTGGATAACTTGGTGCGCTTTGGTGAACTACCTTCTGTAAGATGAAGATCACCTTTAGAAGTGTCATTATCAGGTGGCTTTTCAAGTTTCCGTTTCAAGCAGTGTTTTGGGACTTGAACATCTGATCCAGTACCTGAGGGGTGAATTAGTATCCATTTATCAAACACTTCAAACATTCTTCTATTTTAAATAAATAGAAAAAAAATGTGTACCTGCAAAAATTGCACTTGTTTCTGTCCCCTGAGATCCGTCTGGGCTGCTCAGAGTAAAAAGTTCATAAAGGTCATTGGATTTGAAAAAGCGCCTCTGCTTAGGGTCTTTCAGCACTCGGTTCGTTAAAAACTGTTTGAAGATTTGTCTAAAAAAGAAAAAAAAAGTACTTTTGCATGAAAAAAGTCTAGCTGTGTTTAAGTACTGAATAGAGTACTTAAACAGAAAACTGTGTAAACACAAACATTACCCTGTAGAACAATTAAGCAGTGGGAAGATGATGTTAGTTTCCAAAAGACAATCTTGAGTTAGTAACTTTCAAAAAACACAGGGATTTATTGTTCTGCAACAACTCCATAACACAACAGGTAACTACCACCCTGAAATGTCCTATGAGGCGTTCCTTAACTAAGCAATAAATAACTTTACAGCTAGATTTTTTTGTGTGTCCATTAAAATGGAAAAGCTTGCTTATATTACAGTAAGACTATCAGAAAGCTCCTGACAGAAAAACAAGAGCTTGCTAAAATGACAACATTTTAATGGTTTAATTGGTTGGAGGAATCAAAAGCAGAAGAGTAGCTCAGTCTGATGGTGATAACTGGGTGACAACCACTGAAAAGGGAAATACGAGTTGTAGTGGAGAGGAAGGCAAGAAAGAGCCCATCTCTATCCTTCCAGAAAGGAACAAATCTAGGGGAGTACTAAGCTGCAAAAAGTCTTCTAGTACTGGTAAATCTACTTCTATGCCATGTTTGTACCTCATAGCTTTTGATTGCAAGTTCTAGCCACTATTTTCCTGTTCAAAAGATACATCCCTAAATAAAGCTAGAAATCAGTTCTCAAGAAAGGCTTTAATCATGGTTTTGGCTCTGCTGGCATTAAGCAGGGAAACTATTTTTAAATCAAATAGGCAAAAGACAAGTTTAAACATAGGTGCCAGCTACTGCAATGCACATATCAGAAGACTTTAAAGTTTTTAAGAATTAATTGAGCTTCATAGCTTTCTGCAGGGATGAGCACATATTTGCAGGGAAAAGAACTGAGCAAAGAGAAAAGACCACTTGCTTAAAGTTCAAGGTCCACTGTACTGTTCTGGAAAGAAATTAATTTCTGATGGCTGTCCTGACCCTTGGAGCCCACTTCCTTGATGTGGTCAGTGCTGTTCAAGCAGAATTATGCCAGAGGGACACAAGCCAAACAACAGCGGATGCTTTGTGTCCATGTGGTAAAACGGATTAAAAAAGGCACTCAATAAGTGCAGGTATTTCATTATTTAGAGCTTTTCATTCATCTTCATTTTCAAAGAGGATATTCCACTTCTAAAGAGTAATGCCTAGTCAGAGGATTCCCATCTACATTCATCTGAAATTCATGTGAGTGAAACTAACTACTGAGAAAGCCTGAATGGAAAAGCAAACCAAAAAGGTTTCATTGATTTCAAAATGCAAGCACTTTAAGGCTTTAGCTATATTTTCGAATAAATAATGTGAATACAACTGATGGTTTTTGGGATTTAGTTCTCTCTTTGGAATGATTTGGGAATAAAATCAAACTGGGTTTGCAAAGTAGTAAACAGATGTATGCACCACATATATCTTTACATATCCTAAGAACAACATAAATAACTTGCTGATTTCGGTTTACATTTCAGACTTGATGAGTCTCATGTTCTGAGTAAGGGGTTCATTTTTTCCTGGCTATGCCTCACACACTCTCATACACAGTGAATTCTTTATGTGCTAGACACAGCTGCTGAAACAGATTGACGAGGTATATTTAGCATCTGGGTCTTGGAGCTAGAGAGGCAGCAGCACAGCCCTGCAGCTAGGAGTCTAGTGTTATAAGTTTTCCATGACATACCTGTGATGACCAAGGTTGGGGTTTACCAGCCAGGTGTGCACATGCACAGGTATGTCACTGTTACATCACCTCAGATTCACCACAAACATTTTCTTGAGCATATAGCTGTATCCAGGAAACTGTAATGACTGACCTGTGGTATATCTTCTCTTCAATAGTACCTGCAGTGAGAAGTCTGTACACAGTCACGTGTTTCTTTTGGCCTATTCTCCAAGCACGTTCCCGAGCCTGGAACACAAAAGGTTTTGTTACCAGACATTAGCCTCTTAAACATTTGTTTGACAAAGAGCTATTGATACTGCTGTTGCAAACCTGGTTTAGACATTAACATACAGTTCAAGAAGTTACATGGCCATGATACCTCTACAGTATTATGACAACTAACTCAGCGGAAAGCAGAACAATTTTGAAAGTTTACATATGTAAAAAGACAAGCCTCCAATTGTCCCAATTGTGCAAAAAAATCTCAAAAAATAAATTGTGTTAAAATTGGAACTTGTATCTATGACACATACTTTATATGGACTTATTCCCAAAGAGATCTATTTCACAATAGAGCTTTAACATGCACATTTCCTTTGAACTTTTCTTCTTTTTCCAAACTGCAAGCTTTCCTACAAACGTCTTGAACCAACAGCTAAAACTGACAACTCTAGTGAGAGTACATACTTGCAGAGCCCAGAAATATGTAGGATTTCCACCAAAATTGTTTCTTTTCCCTCTTAAACATATAAGCCCCATGTACTGTTAAGAGATGTGACAAACCAGAGTCTCATCACACCATCAGCTACAGAAAAAAATTTAAGGTACTGACTTAACAGCAGCTTCTAAGGGCATAGCTACATAACATTATTTAGTGACAAAGCCAATTTGAGCAGCAGTTGTTCTCCTTTTCTTACCTTACATTTCCACCACGTACAGTCAGGCCTGTTTAAAAGTTTGCACAGCTGTACTCTCCCTTCATAAACATCTAGTTTGTTTATTTATTTATTTAAAAACCCCAGCCCATTTCAACTGTTCATTTGGCTACACTCTAAGCAGGTTACGTGGATCAACAATATTGAAGAGTGGTAAGGTTTAACAGCATAAAGGGGATGTGGTGGGAATGACTTCAATTGGCTTTGCCACAAGAGTAATTCTAATGTGGAACTGCACCCTAAGTGACCACTGCTGGGAACAGCAACTTAGGGAAGAGCAACATAGTGTGTTAACAGTATTTGAGGAGATAGATGTCCTTCTGTCTTCAGTTTTATTTCAACTTAGCTGGTAAACGGAATGTAATGAACCAAACTCACCTGTGTGTCTGTACTGGGATTCCAGTCAGGATCATAAATAATAACCCGATCAGCACCAGTCAAGTTAACTCCAATGCCACCAACACGAGTTGTTAGAAGAAAAATAAAAATGGATTTGTCCTGTAATATGAGAGAGAATTTACTAAAACAAAAATTAACAAAGCAATAACAAGACTTTTTTTTTTTTCCTGGATTCTTTTGTTATCAGCATTATTTGCAAAGATGCAAAGGGAGCCAAGAGAAGTAATATATTCTTTCTTTGCCCAATATATCTTTTGACAAATAAAAGCAGTTGATCTGAATTTCATTCACTGTTGTCCAATAAGCATTCTTTTGCCCCCTTTTTAACTGTGTTTTTTTAATTCTTAGCAGAAAACCCAATCTAAGTGTGAAAGAAGTGGTGACTTTTTTCTCCTCTCACAAAGAAAGTGATTTCATTTGATTGAACTCCCCAGTTTTGTATCTCAAACCTGAAGTAGTATACTTAAAAACAGACAAAAAAGGAATGCAAGAATTCGACCATACTCACTAATAGGCATTAGTGTGCGGGATGCAACATCTCACCTCATTATATCTTGTTATAAGGGGCTGTCTGGAAGCTATTGTGGTGCTGCCATCCATTCTGAGGTAGGAATAGTTTCTCTCTCTCACAAAGACTTCAAGTATCTGCAGCATCTGTTGTGATGGGAAAAACTTAATAAAATCCAGACATGAATACTGAGTGACTGAGCAACTGCCTGACCCAGTCATAAGAATTTCTCATACTAACTGCAGTGCCAATCAAACAAGGTAACAATCAAAATCATTTTAGTCATCAAAACTTTTTACTTTTTTAGTCTTAGTAGCAACTAAAACTAATTAGCTCATCTTACCTGTCTTGACTGAGTGAAAAACAACACTCTGTGACCTTGCTTGTGCCATATTTTCAGCAAGGATTCTACCACTATCATTTTCCCTGAACGTTTCCAATATCCAAATTGATCTTCTTCCTCCACTTCAGCATCTGGTACACCCTTCAAAATTTTGGGACCACCAGAGAAGAGGTCAGGGTGGTTGCAAATCTTCCTCAAAGCTACTAGTCCTGAGAAAATCTAAAGAGCACAGGAGAAAAATATTTTTAGTTTCTTGACAAATAGTTGTATCTATATAGTAGAAAAATAAACAGCAATGGATTAATCCAGTCATCATCAAGAAGTTTGTTCTAAATAGTGATTTGTTCTTTAGAGAAGCCAGTGGATGCTAATACTTGTTTCATGAAAAGTTTTAGGAAAAAGTCAGTACAATAGGTGGTCAATGAAATGTTGTGCTCTTGTGAGCCTATTCTGGTTACAATGTTAAGAAAATTCTGCAACAATATCCATATTAGCAAAAGTAGTCCCCAGCTGTAACTCACAGTCAAAATTATTTACTACTGAAAAGGAAAAATACCACCAAGTTTGTTACTTGAAATTATCGTGTCTTTCCTTCCAACTCCTGCCATGTTTGCAGGTAACTTAAGACAGACCTTGAGGATAGCAAGCATACCCATCAGAATGCATGGTAACAAAGAACAGAGGAGTAAACATATTTGAATATATGACGCTGAAAATCACCAGTTTTGATGTCATGTTAGAAGGATTCTATTCAGTTATACACTCAATAATATTAAAAGTTTTATTTACTCTTCTGATATAATGACACTCATAAAAATGAACTAGCTCGAATCAGCAAATCCCTCAGTCTTCTACCACTACGAGTTGGATGAGCCTGCTTATAATTTACAGGTTGTTTGCACAATGGAATTTTTGTTTTTCAGATGGGATTCACTGCTGTCATCACAAAACATTTAATAAAAGCATTGACATTTACTGTTCAAAATTTTCAGAACTCTAGCAAATATGATAGCACATTCTGTAAGATCTTAGAGAAATTTCTGCAGGTAGCCTTGTAAAAGCCATCTCTTGAATATCAAGCTCCTTAAAATAATTTCCACTGGGATAAATAAAATGGGTAGGCACTTGAAAAAAACATGGCCACTATACCTTTGTGAGATTTGGAAAAATAAGAAAGTCAAAACAGTGATAATGTCAGTATCTGTCTTGTATGGCACTGCAATACACGTGGCTGTGCTGACCATATATTTAACTGGAGCTACTGGGGGTGAGGAGAGATGGGCTTTCAGAGTTCACAAGACAAGGAAACATGTAGTAAATGATAAATTATAAACAAGACATTACTTCTCATCTTAAAACAGCAGATCTCTGTTTGGTCATTGGGCCATTGACCGTAACTCACTGTGTGAGTCTATCCAGCTAATTCCTTATCCACTAGGTGGTCCATCCATCAATTTTATCTCTCCAATTTAGAGACAAGGATGTCATGCAGGACAGTGTCGAATGCTTTGCACAAGTCCAGGTAGATGACATCAACTGCTTTGCCCCTATCCATCAGTTCTGTAGCCCCATCACAGAAGGTCACCAATTGTTCCCAAGATCATATACATATTGCAAAGCCCATTCCACTCCTACTTTTATTTGGTCATGCCACTACATATGGATCACTAACTCTACATATTTCAAGAAACATTTCTGAGGAAAAAAAAAAAAAAAAAAAGCAGACACCCACCAAAGCAAAACAGAGATCAGTGTGCTTGCTTCCCTTTCTGCTCAGAATCCAGCTAGAAGAATGTTAAGATCAGTCCATGACTTTATCCATCAAACTCTACCTGTCTTTAACCTTAGTTAATGCAAACCTGCATGTCTCCATTGAGAATCTGGTAAACTTCTTTAGAGCTGATGAACTTCTGATAGACTTGACGCTGCTCATCTGTCAAACGGCAAAATAGGACCTACCAAAACAAACAAACAAACCACTCAAGCTCAAAGATCGGATTTTGGAGAAGGAGAGGGCTCAGATCTAATAGTAAAAATAAGCAAACCTGTTCATTTTTATCTGGTAGTGAAAGGCTCATTTTTACATCAGCCTTCATTCTTCGCAGCAAGTAGGGGTTTATGGTGTCCCGTAACACGCAGGCGCACTTGTATGCAGTTTTTACCTGAAAAAGGAAAAAAAAAAGCAAAAGTTGTATTTTGGTTCTTGATATTAATTTTAGGAACAAGCAAAGTTCCAGAAGTAGTAATACAACAATCCTAATAAAATGAGATGGTTTGTGATTTATGAGGATCTACTTAACACATTTGATACAACACAAACTGCAATGAAATTCATGTTAGCAACAATAACACTGAGTAAGTATTTCTCAGATACCACTAATTTATCTCTCCTAATTTAGTGGACTTTAAAAGAGACTAGAAATGAGATATTTAGTTTAAAACCAATATAAAAAGTGAATGTAAACATGCACAGAACCAAAATCCTCATGAACAACTGCTAATACATATCCTGAAGATCAAAAAGAAAGCCTGCAGCAATGGTGGTTACTAGACAATAAGTGAAGATTAGTGCTCGCCTGAGACTACTAACACACACACAAAAAAAAAATCAGTACAAGAAAATCCCCATGATCACAGAAACTAAAGGTCACTCTGGCCTTTAGAGTGGAGCATATGGTTCTATAATGGGTAATGGATGTGTGAGATGGGTTTTATCTGCACATAATGGCTAAAAATACCTTCATTTCTCTTAAAGCAAAACACAGAATATAATAAATTATTGATATATATATAAAAACCAAATTGGATGTCCAATTTAGTAAACTACTAAGCTTTAGACAAGGGAAGTACTTGAACTCAGAAAGAAAAGAAAACTTTAGAAATGCATGCATGCATGCAAAACATTACAAAAAATATTTTAAAGGATACAAGTTTATTAGCATTTAGATGAAGCTTAATATGCAGCTTATTACGCAATTTATTTATCAGCTAATTTGAAAACTGCTTAAGTCATAAATACTAAGAAACACAACTACAGAGATTAATAGACATACTTATTAAAAAAAATATTCCAAATTATTTTTCCTTTCAGAATTGAATAGCTTATCTACTTTCAGACTTCCAATACTTACTTTAGCTTTTAAAACAAAAGTTTTCAATTTGAATTTTGATTCCTCTGTTTCATAATTCACTGAAGCTTGATATCAAACAGGAAAGTTCTATTTAAATGCATCAAAGTGTAAGATCAGGTACCTCCCACCCCAATTTACTTATCTTTACATTGAAGAATACTTCAAATTAATTAAAATTTTAGGGCTTTTGACAAAAACCCCTTGTATAAATGGAACAGTCTCATTTAGTTGAACAGGTGTTCTCACACACCCAGCAGTAAAACGCACATGCAACTCTCGGGCTAGTGTCTAGAGCACACAGCATGAAGTGTGTTTAAAAGACAGTTTTCATGAAACATAGCAGTTTCCTTCACACAAAGCGATATTTTTGAAGCATTTACCTGGACAGCAGAGGCATTGGAATATCCTCCCATTGTTATTGGAACAGAAAATTGTTCCATGAACACAGGTAGTGTTCCCAGTTTCCCTGGGTACACAAAGTCAAAGAGGGACCAAAGCTCCTTTAGGTTATTTTGCATAGGGGAGCCAGACAAGATGATTCGATGTGGTGTGCGGAACTGTTAATTAAAAAAAAAATACAACAAAACAACAGAAAACCAAAAGAAAATTATTTTCATGGTGTAACCTGCCTCCTGCCTCAGAGGATATTCAATTTCACCATCAATGAATTCTTATCTTAAAATATGTGGCCTCCTATTCCTGAAAGAAGCAGCTTTTGCAGTATATTGTCCATAATTTTTTAGCAGAAAATGAACACCAGCAATCTGACATTTGTCCCTAATGGTAAATTATGACACAATTTAAAACTTCTGATTTTTTTTTATCCTCTACCAGACTTCTGTAAATGTCAATGTAAACTCATTTAAAATGTTAAGCAAATTAAATAGCCATATACAGACAATTGTAATTTTCACTTTTATTCTTTATTAATGGTCAACTGTGTATTTTTATCATAAAGTAATACAGGCTATTAGATTCTGGAACCACCTCCCAGAATGCTTAAAATCTTTAAGTACCTGCTTGCATGCAAGGGTGACTGCAGCATTCGGATTTCGGATTTTGTGACCCTCATCCAGAATCACATAATGCCAGTCATAGCTGTGGATGTTACCCTGCATCAGTCGAATGTATGAATAAGATGTAATTAAAATTCCATGGCATGAAGCAATTTCATGAATTAGTTTCACCTAAAATCAGAAAGTGCACGTTATTAGTAACAGTGAGACAGAAAACTCAAACCTATTGAACTACAGGTTTGCTGCCCAAGGTTCATGCAAAAAGTTTTGAAAAAGCAGATGTATAATTTACTTAGCAAAGAATAAGTACAGGCAAAATTTTGATTATATGATTCTTAGCTCATCTGTAAACAAATGAAGTACTTGAATCCTGTGTTACAACAGATCAGAATTCGACCTGAAGCCTGGTCAGAAGGAAACAGTGATTTTTTTTATTTTTATTTTAAGGTTTTTTTTTTTTAAAGCAGTGTCTGAAAAAACAAACATTAATCAGTTTCTTCAAGTTCTCCTATATTCACCTCACAAATCCAGCTTTGAGTACTGCATGCAAGATCTAGAATGTTAGAGGAAAAATAAACAAGTCAAAAACAATCACAAAAATCTATTTGGTTAATCCTAAATTCTGTCCAACCTCTCTCTTTAATAGGAATTATATATTTGTTATTAATGTTCACATTTTGTGCTCCTCTTGTAAGTTACATCCTTTCGCCAAGTATTTAGTAGTCTTTATAGCTGTAAATTATGTAGGGCACGGACAGTCTATTTCATATTTTGCAGCATTCACAGTATTCAAGACTCATCTTTCCTGCATTTATCCTACATATATAAATCTAGAAGACTTAAAGAGAAGATGATGGTCTGGGAAGCAATTCTGGATGAAACAAATGTAAAAGAATAAAAGAAGTAGAACCACTATAGAATTTGCTAAAAGAAAGACAAACCCCTTATTCCTAGAACTGCCTTTAACAAAACAAAACAAAAAAACCCAACAAACAAAAACCCAACATGCACAAAAAACTCCCACCTTACCCCCAAACATCCCTCCATACTCCCCCCCCCCCGAAAAAAAACCCCAAACTCAGAACCCAATAAAAACAAAAGGGAAAAATCCATCTCAAAGACCCAGATGGTCTTGAAAGTCCATCTCTTATTGTAAATATTCTTGCTCAGACACACCCCAAGACTGAAAAAGCTCTTCTGCATTTAACTGTTCAAGAATTTCTACTTTCTGATTATCATCTCCTTATAAAACCATGACCCACTATTTAACACTGACATCTTGATTCTCAAGAGAATACATAATCTTTAGAACAATGTGTATTACAGAGAGAGTAGGATTTCTAGGCAACTGTGGATAACCAAAGCTTAATTCTACTGGTACATTGCCCATACTCTCCACCCGTGTCCTGCAGTCTCAGCACTGGCCTATCACAGAATATTGTAGACATCTTTACCCAAACACTTCAGACAAATCATCTCGGGCGATTTCAAATTAAAAGCTTGTAAAATATGTAACCTCTCCTAGTTTTTGCAATTAATAGGGTATGTCTGCAATTAGCCTGACTTACAGAATGCTACACTGTTGTCATTAAAAGATGTTTTGTGAAAGTGCTGCTGTTATTATGGAGGCTCAAGAGACCAATCCCTCCTAGAGGGCAAACAGTGGACTAGTAGAAAACAACAGCCATAAATCACGTTGTCAGGTAGCAGAGAGAACAGAAGTGAAACACAGGCACATGAAGGCCATTCACTGTAAACACACCACAGCAGAATCCTAGTCAGGATTTACTGAACCTGTAATTAATTAAAGTTTCCTTCAAGCTAAATTTTTAATAAACAAGGATTTGTGCTGACAATGAAGAAATACAACACCACAATTTTATCAACTCACACTGCAACACTTACTAACTCTCATTTTACTGCTCTGGGTACTTTTTCAGAGGTTGCCTTCATTTTAGTTGCTGCTTTTGGAATAATGTTAAATATTTTAAAATATGATAACAGATTTAATATTGATACACACTCGTTTGAAGCTGCGGCATTCCAGAATTTATACTATTTTATCATGTATTCTTAAATTCACAATTTCTGTTTTGGTTAGATTCATACATATTTAATTCCCCCCCCCCCTCCAAAATAGACTTTAATGAAGTATTTCAGGGCATGCATTTTTAAACAAACAAAAATTATTAATAACAATAATAATAATGATGATAATAATAATACAGCTTAAGAGAGACTGCCAAAAGATTACACAGCAGTTTCTAACTTTGAAATTCTGAACTCTAGCTTTTAAAAGATGCTAATGAATCTAGGAACATGCAAGTAGATTGAGTAATTCTGATCTTGTATTTCTGTTCAGCACAGTATTTCAGGCCTTTACGATTCAAGGACAGTATTTGCTCCTAATTTAGGGTGATAAATTGATTGTGTTGCCTTGTCTTCTCTGGGACACATGCAATATACAAAGACTGGAAGATTTTCGGCAAGCACCATTTCTTAAGGCTAAAATGTTTATGGTTTATTCTAAGGAAACACCTCTAATGTTTTTTTCCTGTTGGCACCTTGCTGTAGCTACAAGTTTGTTTCTGAAGCTACAAAAATGGAGCAATTTTTTGACTGATGCTCAAGAGAAATAAGGTTTATCTTTTTTAGCATGACCTTTTAAAAATTTCTCAAAAGGACCTGAATTTTGTAGTATTATGTATCAAAAATGGTAATTTTCTTAGAAATGCGTATGTTAAGATTGAACTAGACTACTGAAAACGATGAAATTCTCCAAACAGATACCTTCAAGACAAGTGTGAACTTAAAGAGATAATATCTAGTCACTTACACAATCATACATCACTTATGAATCAAAAATGCTTTCTTCAGCAGGCTTATCACTATCTCATAACCAACCATTAAGCCCAGAGATCCATAAATTCAACCTATAAAACCTCTATTATTTCCCTGCCCCCAACAAAACAATTTAAATGGCACCATGAAGAGGCTTCAAAAGAACACATTACAATGTTTAATAATGTAAAAGTTGCAATAAAAAGAGCTAAAGCACTTACTACATATTTAACAAGAACACTACTTCTTGTAGCATGATACTAAGTTTATCTGAGTTTGGTCCTCAACTCAGAAATAAAGCCTCTGGCTAAAGCAGAGGTTCCATATGCAGTCATACCAATAACCAACCTCTGCAGCTTATTTGCTTTACATGTTGATCATGTACTCTACTCTGAGGTTGGAAGGTCTAAAAGCTTCAGTGCACAAAGTCATCTTCAAATAGATGGTTCTACTATAGAAATAGAGGTGCAAGCATCATGAACTGACATTTGCTTTTGAGGGCTGCATTGTGTCCAGCATTTGACCAGATTAAGTGAATGTAAAGTTACAGCTTTAAAAATTGGATGTGATAACCACCAGAAAGAATTGTTAAGCTCAGTGATACCTGTTCTAAAGGTCAAGAAATTAAAAGTTCAGCCTTGATCTTAAAAAATACAGCCTCCTTCCATATGTAGTATGTTAAACCAAGATAACCAAAGTTCATGTTGCCTCTTACATTGTATGATTTACAAATGCTCATGTGCCATCAGAAGTTTTGAGAAAACACGACAAGCTCTTCGTACAGAAGGCTTTTATCCCTACACTTAACAGAGCTTTCTTCTCCTCATCTTCTATTCTATATCATATATAAAACAGTATTTATGATACACTACATCAGATTTACTTCTTTATTTTTTCTCATGTTTAAAGGTCTCAGAGCACTTGCTATTTACAAGTCACTTTAAGCTACGTCAGATACGAGTGTAAAAGAAAAGTGTAAATTCAAGGTTAATAGCATTAAGACAGCACCACAGAACATACTTAGCCACAAACGCTGTACCTTGTTCAAACTGAAAGCTGACTTGCACACGGGAAGACTACTGCTTAAATCTGCTTCTTCTTACTGCTTCCAACTTGGGCACATTTATCATCATAAAAGAAACAAATGATCTTCTGTGATCATAAATAATAATAATAAAAAGGCAAGTTTTACATTTCATCCAAATGCCTTAAACTAGCTCTAAAGTCTTGGAAATGTATCCAACTCTCTATTGTGTCTTCCTTCCATCACCTAAAATACCAATCTGTCTTCCCTTGTGGATAGCTGAAGGCCTTTAAACTATTAGTCATATTTCAAGGGGTGAAACTGGAACTTTACACTTCTTTCCCTTACTGCGAAAATTGCCCACCATCGTCATTTTAGCAAAGGAATGAAGCAGGCTCTTTCGAAGTATCACATATGCTAAAAACCTACACGAATAGTAGAGCAGCAGAGATATCTATAAACAGGATGTCTCAATGATGCATCTGAAACAGGCTGACAAGTTTTGCAGTCAATCTGGTGCTCGCAATTCAGGCTGTTACTTCATACTATTACTGTGGAAAATCCTAAAGTTGTTTCCAAAGAAAACCAAAATGAACTGGGAAGAGAGGATACACCAAGGTAATGATTGGTGAGCCTTTCATTTGTCACATTGCTCAGAAGTCCTTTTGTAACACTAAAGAAGTGTCACAAACCAAAAAGATATGCAAGGTATTGCCTAGTATCAATTTATGATAAATCAATTGGAACAGATGTCTTCCCCCGTCCACTGTCAAGCAAGTACTTCTGCAGGCAAGTCTAAAGAACTGGGAGACAGGATCTTGTATTGATGCTTGGGTACCTTAGAAGGTGCAACAGAAAATACCTATTCATAAAAGCATATATTTCACCACTGCTAAATAATTTAATATTTGCTAACATTTCAAGATTCCTGACAATGTTGTTGTAATAATTATGCAGACTCATCTCCCTGAAAAAATCAACTTAAGTTCTAACAAATTCAGCTATTTCTTCAGCTATTGTCTCTTTCTGCTTTGGAATACTGTCTTGCCTTATGGGACACTTGTCATTGCTTAACTCTTTTCCTCAGAATGAAATGATATAGGTTATAAAAAGATGGAGTTGTCAAGAGATCAGATCAGTACTAACATATCCATAGAAAGAATGTATATTGGAAAGAAATTCTAGGCAGGAGTGAATTTCCCTAGCCTGTATTGTATGTGATAAATTTTCAGTGTACAAGTGTTATTTATGCTCATAAATCAGCAGTAAAATTTTCTTGCAGGTATAAAGACAAAAATGGGAAAGGGTTTTTGTCTGGCTTGGTTTTGGTTTTTAACTTTACTTTAGTCATATGCTTGCTCTTCTTTGATTAAAAGGCATCTAGGAAAAAAGATGCACTAGGTGAAGATCACATCAGCAGTGATCTTGTTTAAACTTTGAACTTGTTTAAAGCATACTGTTACAGCTCTCAGAAGGTGAGGCATTAGGGCAGAATTAGACAACTGAGCCTATCCAAAGGGATCATACAGTATCCAAATTCCTTAATTTTAAGTTGTTGAGCAGGCATTTGTAGGAGGACAATGGGAAGGCGAAGTCCTGAAAAACCTGATGATTCCTGCAGATGGAAAAATTTGAGCCAATCTATCAAGAGCATTAATTAACAAATATCCCAAAATAAGCGCACATGATTTAATTTAGGAAGATATGCAAGCATGTTATTGAGGTCAACACACTTTCAGGGTTCAAAAACATACCAAGTTAATTGAACAACAGGAAGCTATTAGCACATTAGAGTGTGCTGTTCCTTTTTTGCCATGTACTGTAACTGCATCAATTACCTCAGAATACGTTTAATCAAGTGCAATTAAGCACCATATTATTTTAATGTTATTACAAGAAATTCAATAAATATTTAAAGAGAAATTTAAAAATGCTTTTCTAAATCCTGAAAATCCTTTTAAGCATCTGAAATATGAGGTCAAGGGAAAACAAAAATCTAAGGTGGGTTTTTTTTTTGATCCTTCAAGGTATCAATGAGTGAAACTTCAGATAAGTCAGGCTTGTCAGCTTAAGAAATGGAATAAGAACATGCATATTAAGAGACTGGCTAAAAAAATTAAGGCAGAAAAGGCACTGCTTGAGAAAAAAGGAAACCCAACAAAAGTAACACTGTCATTAAAGAAAATGAGACAGGTGATATCAACTGACAACTGAAGAGAAATTGCCTGCGCAAGCAAAATGTATTAAATACTAGATCAATGACGTACTGATACAGGGAAGTGCAAGGAAAGAATTAACCAGTACTGGAAGCATATATTTGGTGCACAAGCAGTCTAGCTGTGAACTTCTTGAATGCACTACTGTACAAGCAAAGCTCAAGTAAGAAACCTGTTACTACATTTAATTTTTCAGGCAACACTAGTCTGTATCATAATATGGAAATATTTCGTGTCATCCCCTTTTTGCCCAGCTTCCTAAAAAAAAAAATCTTCACAAGACAGTGAACTTTTTCTTTTAAAACAATGAGCAAAAGAGCACAAGCTTGCTGACAAACAAGCACAAACAGGGGACTGAGTTTTTTCTTTCTGTTTGGCTAGCATAAAAAAAAAAAAGGAGAAAAAAAGAGCTTTTTGACAAAATGGATGTCAACCATTACCTTTTTGTTGGTATAAGAACCAGTTTCATGGAGAACAGCGACTCTAAATGGAGGCCACCAAGTGTGGAATTCTTTTACCCACTGATGCATCACAGTCGCTGGACAAACAATCACTGTTGGACCCAATCCCTCGTACCTAAAATAAAGTATTCAAGAACAACAACCTTTAACATTAAATAAATACTCCATACAAAGTGGCTCATCAAAAATACAGACACATTAAAATGACACGTTATTGTTCAAGTGGTATATGAGACCTAAGGAAATTAGTTTGCACTTTATTTTTCTGGAAGTCTGTTTTTTAAGGGAAGATGAAAGGGGTACTGCTGTAAGAACCTATCCTCTGAACAGTTAATGGATGCATCTATCAAGATAAACACAGAAATAGAAAAGCTCCAAACAATAAGGCATAAGGGAACATCCTCCTGTGGTAATACAAATCAGGTTTGGGTGACTGCTGTTTCTATAAGAGAAAAGAAACATTAACAAACAACTATTTTATTACTTCTATTAAAAACAATGTGTAGCTAGTCTCATAAATGCACTTAAATGCAGGTGTTCTGTTTCATGTTAGTAATAAACTGTACTATTATCACTATAATTTACAGATAAGGAAAAGACTCTAAAGCAGCAGAATGTATCATCCATGGCAGTTGAGGTCTGAGCTGAGCTTAAGCTGTCTCGTAAGTTTCTTATTCATAATCATATGATTGTTTCTGAAAATTACTTGAAACAAAGTCTTTCTGTATATTAAGTTCAGAGCTACTCTTAAGGTTAAGAAGAGAAAAATCTCTCGCGCAACAGTCAAACAAGAAATATTACCATCATGAACAAATACCAACAGTCATACAGGAAACACACTAAGTAGTGGTTACTAGTAGCTATTTTTCAAATATATTTGCTCTTTAAAAAACAGAACAAAATGACTTTGCAAGCAAATGCAATAGCTAGTTATCACATACTGATCTGTGCCTGGTGGACTAAGTACTATTCAAGTGGTAATAAATAAACAAATTCAGAAGATCACAGTATACATTCAATATCACATGCATATAGCTATAAGGAAGGATTTCCCAAACACCATCAGTACCCTGCCTTAAAAATACCCTGTTAATGCCTTCAGAAACTGTTGACATTAAGAAATAATATTCTTTATTAAAAGCTTATACATATGCAGAATAACAACCTGGATGCTGCTTATCTCTTTCATTGTGGAAAAAGTATTACATAACAACCTCACATAGCCTAATTAAAATCTCCCAGCAATCCAAGGGGAAGTTAGAATTTAGAGATGCAAAAAATAGCACAAACTGTGCTATAAATCCAAATAACCACTGCTACTGATCTATTTACAGCAAAAAAGCCAACTGCTCTTAAGAATATCTAAAGCAAGGAAGCCATCGTTCCCCAAATGTATTAGTTTCTCATTCTTCATGGGTAGTAACAATTTACCTCTGTTTATTCCCCTGGTCTGCATCAAACAAGCTCACATGCTGGGTTTGCCTGGGCTTTTTTAACCGCACTCAGCTTATATAAAGAGTTCACACTTCCTTTGATCAATTTTCAGAAAATCCACTCCACTCAGCTGTTTGAAACCTCTTCTGTGCCTAGTCTGGCTCTAGTCACTTTCCACCAGCCAACATTTGATTCTTGTCTCGAGAGCTTTTATTTATTTATATAAAAGAGTCATCTAACGTCTTCCAGTCTGTGCTGTTTCACAAAACTAAAGAAAACATGCACTTCTGCTTGCTACACTTAAGAGTGTCACTGCAACAGATATGCTGTGCTACCCTTTCAATTTACATCTGTTTTCCTTGAACAAAGGTGACAATGATAATACTCCAAAACAAAGTTTTACTGGTACTGCATACCAGGATACTAATACTGCCCCATTTCTATCACAAATATATTAATTGGATGTTATCAGAATTGCAAACAACATCTATTCCTGCAACTTACTATCAAGAGAAAGGAAGATGTAGTCATACTATATTTATAATCATCAAGTATTTTAAAAATGAGCAGAGGAAAACAACTGCATTATAATCAGCTCTACTACCAAGCACCAGCAAATCATGCCTTCAAAATGAAACTGAAATGACAACTAAAACCTAGCGAAAATAAAAGAACAGAGCAGCAAGAGCAATACAAATTTTCTGGGGCAATGGATATTTATTTATGAAAGGACCACCGAAATTAATCTCTCTGCCGCTCATAGTAGAGACTGAGCTTTAGAGAGCACATTTGAGTAAATAATCAGCGTCTAAACTTTTCAGATTTTCTCATCTGATCTCTCAAATAAATGAAGCAAAGTTTGTAATGAATGGTAATATCTTTGTTAAACAAAATAATGTCTTTGGAAACAAGCAAACTTGTGGATCCCCAAGCCCTTCAACAGGTTTCAACAACAGATTTCACCCTAGATAACAGCCTTTCTTGAAGTTTGCTGCTGTTCTTTTTCTTGTGAAGGGACCATTGGTCTGAAAGCTGTTGCTTGTTCCAACTCTCTCAGTTTGTCTAACAAAAGACCTTTCCCTCTCTATAAATCTTCCTTCCCTTATATCCTTACTCCATCATAACTGCAGTACTTCTACTGATCCTTCACATGACATTTGGCTTTCCCCAGCTGTATGGCTCCCTAACTTGTAAGTTGTACTTCACGAAACAAGTATTTCCTTACTTCAGCTAGTCTTCAGGCTCCCTCAGAATCAGAAAAATTATATTAGATTATATATTGGCCTTTAAAAGTTTTAATATAGTTTCACTACTGTATCTTAGGTCTTAAGCTGTAATTGTGTAACGATGTCAAGAGATGTTCCTGAAGGATTTCCATCAACTCAGTGGTTCTCCAACTGGGTCAGGGAATATATCTACACAAAATAAGCTGTACAGTAGCATCCTTAAATCAGGCAGCCATACCAAAGTAAATTAGCCGGCTTGAGTGATGGAGGACCTGGAGGGTTTTTAAAGTAAAGGCCATAGCAGGAAGCCACTAGAAAAAAGGTAGTAATATTTTCTCTTTAAAGAATTATTTTACAATTTATGTACATGCTGAATGTGACTTAAATATGCCTCTATATAATTATTTTTGATTAGAGTAGTACTACAATATTTGCTTGACTGCATGTAGTAATTTACATCAGGTAAACAGGCCAAAAGAGCTAGAAAAAAAATCAAGTATCATTCATGTATGCATTTGTAAATCCAAGGACACCAACAAGTATCTTTTCCAGTAATCTCACCTATGAAGAAGGAATTTAGAGCATTTTTCAGTAACTAAAAAGCATAAAAGATCTCATAAGAAAGGCCAGTCACTCGAATATCATTTTGAAAAGCAACAACAACATAAAAAAAAAGCAGATGGGAGTTCCTTTGTATAAGTTACTGGTTTACTATAACTACTATTTTTTTTTTGCCATGGATAATTCTGTGCCGATCAGAAACTCTAGCTTTCATTGCAAATCAGATTGCTACTTCCTGTAAAGCATTTACCTGGTGGCTTGCCAGAACAAATATTTTAATGTAAAATTTAATAAATGGAACTACAGGTATTACATCCAATTTAAAATTCCATATTGTGTAAACTATTGATATTAATGTAATTGAGTTTGTAAACAATCCATTTGTGGAAGCTAACCTTAGACACTGTATTGACCTAAAATACCTAGTGCGGCTCATCTGCAAAATGAAGCATCAATGCCTGGAATTCATTAAAAGTGTTACATGTTTAATTTTTCCTGCCCTACAGCTCCATTGTCTCGTAAAATTTTTCCTTTGATGTCCCCCACTAAAAGAATTAAAGGAATATTGTAATTGAAATGTCATTAATAATTCACAGGACCCTCCTCCACCAGCAATACATCTGATGAAATATTAATTGAGCTCCACAGACTGACAGTCTGCAGAGGAGCACTTGCCTGTAATTTGAACCACGAGTCCTGATCTTGCTGTAGCTCAGACCTGCCAAGAAGGCAATTATCTGGATGGTCTTGCCCAATCCCATCTCATCTCCCAGAATTCCTCCTGCCTGCTGGCAGTGCAATTCCCAGAGCCACCTAACACCTGTCTGCTGGTACCTAAAACAAGGAAAAAGAAGATGGCAAATGTTTGACAATACAGATCATAACAGAAAGTACTCATGAATTAATCATTTGGCAAGGTTCTCGTACTAGTTACAGTAACATGCTGGATGTGTGTTTTACATGAGTGCTGTATTTACTAGGTCATACATTTTTGATGCATGCAGACATTACATGTGACTTTCATTCTTTGTGCGACACTAAAACATTTCTAATTAAACTGATAGTCATGGTAATTAGAGGGTATTTTATTTCATGTATATTTTAAGTGTTAAAAGCAACTTGGAAAGCTACTCTAACAAAGCATTACCTTTTCGGAAGAGACGACATGTAAGGGTCTAGTAAATTATGTTATTTGGAACATACGCCTTGAACTGAAGGAAAAGCTTGACTTGTAATGGGTACACTCCACTGTGAAAATCTATCACATCTGCCAAAACATGCTTTCTTTTTACATAAATTCATTTAATAACATTTAGTCTCTTTCAATGAAGAAAAAAAGCCAACAAGGCAAAATGTTTTGGAAGGAAAACCAGCAGAAACCATTCCAGTGATTGGGATGCAGCAGAGCATTATTAAGTGAGAGTATCTGGGCAGTTTCTACTCCTAGCCATTCACTGGAAATTGTATAAGCAACAACATAAAATACATTCCAATTAAAAGATATAGACTAGAAAGCAAGATTTACATTGGCAAGCAAATAGGTGGCTATAATATGCTGCACTTCGGACATGCTTTTTTAATAATGATATGAAATAGTGAGACCAGTAGGAATAAACAGTATGTCTGTGGGTTAAATTGAAAACAGAACAGAAAGAAATGAAGAGACAGAATATTTAAATTACAATCAAAAAAAAAACCCCAAAAAACAACAAACCAACCCCAAACCCCACAACAAAACCAAACACATTTCGGCACTTCTGTGTCTTGTAACCTAGAGGAAGAACAAGGTTACTGATACCATTTTCTTGATGAAATGCATTACTGGAGTGTAGAGAACAGCAAAGAACAAAGCACTTTTGTTTTTGTTTGTTTTACGAAATAGGGATGGCTCATTTCAGCACATTGTCTTGTGCACATTTCAAAAATCTTGTTTCATTCTTCGAACAAACAGTATTTAGGACTACTGACAGCTAAAGACACGAGTGTTTACAAAGTACTATTAAAAATCAATTTATGATGAGTTCTATATGGATTTAGAGAATGCCAAACGGAGAAAAGCAACTTGAGTAGTTAGAAAAAGATGATCGCAGAACACATCTAATGGTTCATACATCATACTATCTGCTGGTGTCTCAAATGCATTATTATACCAAGCAGCCCTTAAAAAGACCCTTTTATTAGAAAAAATGCAGCAATCTACACCCAACTATGAAATGGCTTGCAGGATTAGCTATGATAGGGTTAAGATGCTACCATTACTGCGCTTCATGAAGAAAAAACATTTTCTAACAGAAATACTAAAGAATTTGAGAGAACATTAATTCCAGACAGAACTCTAATTCCAGTCAGAACCTGCTTCCACACACTAATGTCCAGCATGCCTCTTCAGAAGACAGCCATTCAAGAATGTCCTGGTATATTATTTCTTAGGATTACACCCAGTACTTAAAATCTAGCTGCATTTATAGGCGTCTTTCTCTTGAGAAAGCTTCACAGCAAGAATTAAGTTTGTGAAAAATTCTGATCCAAGGTTAATTTTTATTATTACATGGAGATAATAAATTCTTATTAATGGGCTTTCATTGCACCAATTTTTACAGTTTGTTTTTCACTTCAAAAATACCATGGAAGTACAATAAAAATGTTGCCTACTTTTCCAAAATAGTTACATTTGGACTGTATTTCACATGAGCAATCATGCTGTCCTGTGATGTATCTCTCAAAATTCACCACAGTAGCTAGGAGAGTTTAGCTGAGTTTTTGCTGAGACAAAAATCACATATTCAGACATATACAGGAAATCGCATATTGAAAGCAAATAAAGAAGAAACCTGGTTTATAAGACAGCATTATCTCAGGCTAAGTGCAGACAGTATAAGCCAATGTCTGTAAGTCACTCTCATTTACTATGTTTGGTTTTGTTCCACAGCAGCACCAATGCCATTCTTGCAGAATGTTTCAAAGCAGACAAGTATATAGGGAAGAAACAGACTGTCCACTTTAACAGGCTTACGAAAGAACAAACTTAAAGAGTCTACTACTTCTACTGTGAGCTACCTTCTTTGGAATTCAATTCAGCTATGCAGGCAGATCACTTAGAGCATACTACTATCCACCTCCTTGGGTCAATATACTTCCATGCTTTGTACTAAACTTGCTCAGAACTCAGTTTAATGCCTATTGACTATGGGCCTTCCTACATTGGAGATTTCAGCATCTAAGTTACAAGTCAGACAAATCATTCAACAAAATTGATCTTTCTAACCACTTAAAAAGTTTTGCCAACTGACTCATGCTTGCAGGGATACCCTTCATTAGTGAGGCTGGTATCTCTAAGATTAATTTTTAGTTGTCTGCTTTACCTTAATTCTCTTTGGGTTGCTCAGACCACACACATCCGTTCTCTTTTGCACTGCCTTCGCATAAACAACTGGAGACCACATATTGGCTGTGTATGGTCCTGGAAACCAAGTCATTAATTCAATTCAATTTCAGAGCTAGTGCTTCCCTTCTGAGGGACTGCAGGACAACAATAATAATTTCTTTGAGGTTAAGGCTAAGTGGTCCTCTTGAAAGGGATACCAGGCACACCCATTATAAACCAGGGCTTTCTACTCCACTAATTGTAAGATTCTAGAGAGTTAGCTTTTCAAAGAAAAGCCATGTTTCCTGCTGTGTGAAATGTTGCCAACAAAAATGAATTCAAGTCTGCTATGCATGGAATTTAAGGGAGAGATTATGGATGAAGTTAACTTGTCAGTTGATAGCTTGTTCGGGCTGCCTTTTGTAAATGGCTTTTTGAGAGGAACTTGAAAGTGTCACTGGGCAGCATGGTCTCAAAAAAACTAAAACAGAAAACAGTCATGTCCAAATCTGTAATTCAGCATTAAATAACTGAAGAATAAGCTGTAGCGTGCTTTCCATCTACTAAAGTAATTAAGGAAGCACTTTCCGTATTTTAAAATCATACTGGACAAAATATTCAAGACTATTTCAGAATATGAATTATAAGTAGTTACTTTGAGTATTTATTGAAAAAGTTGTCTTTTTTTTACTGGCAGAAAATTTCACTCATTCTACCCAATCATAAAACCACCTACATCTCTTGTTTTCATCTACCACAACTTGCCAATACAGTATGCTTCAAAGCTATTCTAGCACTCCACACCTGAATTAAAAGCAA
Organism: Coracopsis vasa; assembly: GCA_026283785.1. NCBI lineage: Eukaryota > Metazoa > Chordata > Aves > Psittaciformes > Psittacidae > Coracopsis > Coracopsis vasa. The sequence continues at coordinate 16,789 of JANHGB010039967.1, read as the reverse complement.
TCACTTATCAATAAAGAAAGTCTTTACAAACATAGACAAGGAGAGCTTCCCAATTTATAGCTTAACTAATATGCATTCACAATATTCACGTCAGCCATTTATCACCTGTATTTTCATGTAATTGCATTTTGTGTTTGTAATAAATTAGTTTCTTTGTGGTTTAATCCTGAAGCCCTTTTTAAAGAAATAATCCTACAGAAACAACACAAGTAAAAGTTGAGGTACCACTGAAGTGAATGATGCCCGAAGTGAGTGCAGAAGTTACAGTGAAGGGCATCCAGAAATCATAATGATTATTACTACTACTATTATTAACAACATATAGAAGCATAATGTTAAAATAGAGTACACAATACATACTTAAAAAGCTTTTTGAACAGAAATCCTGGTACTTTGAAACCCTCTTCAAATTCAGTGTCACTTTCTTCAGAAAGTTCCTCAGCTGTTTGATGTTCTTTGTCCTTCAAATGTTCTTTTTGCCACCTCCTAGAATGACACAAGAATTCAACATTCAATCATGGCATAGAAAAGATTCCATATGGAAACTATACTGAATTTTTGAACAGGTAAAAAACAAACCAAAATGCATTCCCCAGTGTCATATTTAAATAGCAATCATTTGGAGGAGAGAACTAGGGAAGTAAATGCTCAAAAACTACTTAAACATTTTAATTATCTTGATTTATATTCTGACCTCACCTGCCAAAAGGAGGGAGACAGAAGTCACTGTTAAAATTTTTCCTCAAACAACTTCCCAAGAGACAGCTACTCTCTCTGACATTTTGCACTACCAACCTGGCAAACAAACTAGAAGATACTATAAAACATCTCAAGTGCTGCTTCAAGTCCTTAAGACTTCAGCCATACTCTTATGTAGCTCAGTCACTTCAAAGCAGGTATGACTAGCACAATATCACAACAGCACCATAACTCCTTTCAGCCTGATATGAGAAGTGCCCTCTCCACTACAGAAAAATCCTGTCAGCTAAAACTGCTTAAAATCAAACTTGATTCAAGGTTTCTACCTTGAACTCATCAGTGAATGGAAAAAAAAGGCAACAAACCCAACCATCAACCAAAAAAAACCCCAGGGAATAAAGGTCTAGTGTTCTCTTTGTATTTTTTAACTATATAAGCATTCTGGGGGAAATTAAACCAATGGTGCCTGTCTCCTTAAGGACATTTCTCTGCATTCTCTCATATGAAATGAGGTAAAAACACTAGAAGAGACTTTTCTTGCTGCTAGGTAATTCAAAATCAGCTTCCACAGGAACTGCAAACTTATCACACTGGCAGCATTAATAGAGTTTCTCTTGCCATCCTGACCACTTACTCCAGTGAAATTTGAACTTCCACGCAAAGGTTTCTGCATCTCTGGCAAACTTGTTTAAAAAACCCTTGGGTCAGGAACAAGAGAACAGGGGACAGGTTTAATACTGTGTATACAAATCACACAATCATATGCCCTTTCTCATGAAAGCGAGCTAATTATGGCAGGTTTCTACATCAGCTTTTCACTAGTATCTTTTGAGAAAAAACAGTCTGCCCTTATGGAACCAGTCACAAATTTGGAACTGTGATATTGTTTTAATAAGTGAAAATAAACACCACCATCTCCAAATATACTTAAGTTAACAGGAACTGCCAAAAATGACTGCACTGAAAAAACTAAGACAACACGACGCTGGACAGGCGTAGTGAGCCAGCTTCACTGGGATATATTTTGATCTCTTAAGTCAGCAAGTTTTCAGAAGCAAAAAACATGATGGATGAAAAAAAAGCAGCACATCAAGGAAAAAAACCAAGAGGGATAGTCTTCAGTTTTCTCATTAAAAACTAATGAGTTGCTAACATTTATAATCAATTGTTCTGATTTCATTATATAAAATTGTGTATCAAGCAGTAAAAAAACCCAAACAATTTACTAAAAATATATAAAGTGTCAAAGTTTTCCCCACAGATACTTTTACCTATCTCTCCTAACACAGGAATAGAATCTCTACCTTAGACTTACCTTAGCAGTCTGTTAAATGCTTGGTTTAGGAAAGTAACATTCATGCTCTGGAGTCTAGCAGGCAGACACAATACATTCTAGGGGCATATCATAAAAATGCATTTATTTTTGTTCAGTACTACAATGCTGTGCTATGAGCCACAGATGTTCAATTATTATTCTGAGTTCCAGAAAAAGATCAACGATTCAGACTGACAAATGTTGACAGTCATTGCTTCAGACTGTCATGACTGGAACTGAGACATTTCAGAACTTAATTATTTTATCTGACTGAGTTATGACAAGACTCAAACCAAGGAAGCATACTCCTACTTACCACACTAAAATCAAAACAATTGTACATTACAAAGCTTCCGAAGTGACAGCTCAGTAAAGAATCCATACTAAACTCACGCAGGCCAATAATCTGTACAAGAGCTTGTGTCTAATTCTATACTCCAATATGAATTGTCACTAGCCAACAGTGGAGCTTCAGTCTCCCCTGGGAAGAAACAGATTGCCCTCTAGTGTACATACAGAAAAAGTGATCCAGCAGCAACCAAGAAACCAATTTCTGAGATCAGCTCGTTGCTGTCCAGGGATTTAGGCTCTTCACCTTAATATAACTCCATATTCCCTGCAAGAAGTGTGATCAATGTTGGGATTTCTCTTAAAATTATTAGATACCTAGAAAAGATACATGTCTCGAATTTGAACTAATAAATCATGCACTTAATTTTCCTAAATACAAGCTTATTTTATACACACTGTATATTACTTTACTGAAGTGTATAATTATACAACCTGTAGTACTGAAGGCTCTAGTACTACTACTACTCTTCCAGAAGTCTGGAGGATTTTTTGCCCTCAACTACCAGTTTACAAAAAAAGCAGCGATTTTTCATTACCACTAATAACTTTCAAAGTTTGAAGAAGCTATTCAGTTTTTGAAAGGCTGTGAACTTAAGGTAAGACATTGCATTAAGATATTCTACACTAGAACGTCATTATCTTCTTTAGAAAAGTGTAGATATCTAAAAGGCTGAAGCAATGGGAGGACAAACACCATTTGCTAGACCAGAGCAGTCAGTCTATCACTTTGGTCCTGTACCTTTCCCCAGAAATGAAACTTTGTAGGGAAAACCAGCAGTAGCTTGTATTTGACTTAAGTACACAGAAACATATTGACTATTTGGTCACTATATTCCTTACGCACCTCAGTTTAACATCATTAGTATGCATAATGAATCAGGAAATATAGGTTTTGCTGTACCACCAGAGCCTCTTGAATGTAAAAGTATGATCTTTGAGAAATCTATTTTATGTTGTCCATGGTCACAGACACAAATACTATTTTATCCTGCAAGTGCAGTATGAAAGCCATATATCATACAATTAAATCTTTCTTAATATAAGAATGTATTCTGATACTAAGCCTATTTCCCACTTACTGCAATACCCTAGAAAGAAATTCTGCATTTGAAACAGTAATGAGCACAATTTGATTTTTTTTTTAAAATACAGTCAGGAACCAAGCTGAGTGTTTAATATAATTTGCATTTGTGAAGTACAATATGTTTTCTATTTTATATAGCTAAGAATCCCTTACAGATTATTCTAATTTGCTAAATTGAAGCATTAAGCATTACTTTTCTGATCTAACTTTTTATGGTCTATATGGGTGGATTTAATTGGAATGTCCTAACAGATGAAATACATGCAGTGAGTACCACAAGTCTCCATAAGTAAATTAAGACTGATGTAGACAATTACACACTTGAGCTTAGAATGAAAGGTGTACTTGGCAAGTGAGCCAAAATATATCTTCATTTGTGTCTTGGCTTTGTCATTTTAAAGAGCAGTTAGGATGCTCTAAGAAAGTATCTTTCAGGAAAGGTAATATTTAATCCTTCTTTAATTTATAACTCTGAAACATCAAGAGATTCAGTGACTCAGATACTTCAAAGACAGCTAGCACATGAAAACTGATCTGAGAAAAACAACTTATTTCAAAGCAAATTTTATTTTTGGTTTGATTCCTTGTATCAATTACTTTGTGCACTGATAACCACAACTTCCAGCTTCTCAGCTGCTTGGATGTCACTTGGGATACACAGAAAGAAACAGCTTTGCTTCTGAGCACCTGACAGCAATTGAAGGATTCAAACAACTGTATTCAACAAACTATACAGAATACACAAGACAATGCAGATATGGCACTTATCTCCCATAACATGTAATTCCTTTGCTGAAGCAGCAGGCAGTTATGCACTGACAACTGCTATGGGAATAGTGACCAAAAGACTGATCATTTTTTGTTTTGACTCCAAGCTATAAACTTATGTAGATAATGTATTAGTGATGTCAAAAATGTAACATATAAACTACTTACTTCATAAGCAGCAAAAATTACTTGGTTATACATACGCTTTGCATTTCAGTATATGTAAAGGAAAACTTTAACATGCAAAAGAAAAATAAATCCTGGTAAGTTGCAGTTTCCACATCTGCAAAATCCTAAGAATAATACAAGAAAACCATGCAGCAGTTTTCTTATTGAGAACAAAGAAAAGGTTCATTTCCTATATATTTAACCTGCATACACGGTTACTTTCATTTTGTGATCCTATGCAAAAGAAGCTGAAACCAAGTGCATTTTCACTCATTCCATAGTCTTTAAAGAAGCTGGCTCTGCCATGACCTGACCATTCCACCAGGCAGAAGTCAGCAAGTCAAGATTCCACCAGCACGAGTTCTGAACACTTGTAGGCCAGGGTGGTCACTGTTGAGTATGACAAGATTTACATCGATAATATACATGTTGATAGGCATCAAGTTTTTGAGACCTTTAGCACCATCTTAGAGACCTGATCCTCTGGCTCCAGATGGCAGTAGCTGGTATGAAGGACAGATGGGAATGATGATATGCTACTTTACACTGAATCTTAACCTTTTAGATGCTTTACATTATCCCATTTATTTAACTTACTCTCCATAATCTTGCTGTTCCTTGAAACTGGTCATTACTCTTGCAAGCTATGATTCACCTCAGACATTAACCTTTTAAGAACGGATTTTTCCCCTGCATGTCTGCAGAGCAGCATGGCTTCAGTAACAGTAATTAGAGAAAGGCAAGACCCACACAAGGTGAAAGAACTGAAATTACTGAGAGTGTGAGCTGAATTCTGTATAGCTAACTTTTCCTTTTTCATATTCCACTGATCTCATTTTGCTTTGAGTATTTAGACCGACCACCACCAGTATCCTTTAGAAAGAAAGGAAAAAGCCAGGTGCTCTCCCACCTGCCCTGTTTACTGCAGATAACACTAGTTCCTGCTCTGAAAGCAGTCTCTTGTTCTAGAGATGCTCTGCAGTCCCACAGTCAGCTAATTACCATGCTTTAACAACATCAGTGTAGCTTCCCCTTAACACAGACCAATCTCTTCAAGTCCCATCTGTGAAAAGTTTTAATGTTAAGGAAACTAATTTTCAATCTTTAAGAGTGTGTTTGGCAGCAAGCACAAGACTAGATGTTCAGAAGACTAAAGTAATCCTAAAGGATTTTCCCCTGCCTCTCTCAGGGGTAAAATATACCATAATCTCACCCATTTGTTTGCATTCAAAAGTAAAACTGACATGAAACAAGACATAAATGTAAGCAAATGACAGCATTTCTATAGCATTCTTAATATGTTTCTTAATTCACTACATTTTATTTTCTCATGGCATTTCCCATAATGAAGATTACCTGGGGATGTCAGCATAAAAACATCAATGTGGACAGCTGCAGCTTAACAGCCACAATAACTGTAGCTATGAAATTTTTAAGAGATGTAGTGTTTTGGTAGCAATTACAGTTATTGATATTTCTAAAATTCATTTAAGCTTTTATTGTAACTTTAGTAACCAAAAGAAATGTAGTCTATGATATGACTTTGCTAAGGATAAATTGTCACAATCTTAACGTTATTAAAAAACGTGTCTGAATGAATTTAAACTGTGAGTCATATTAAAACTTTCAATCAAAATAAATTACTCCTGATGAAAACACTGAATTAAAAATGATTTAATATTGGTCTAATTTAAATGTGAAGAATACAGTTTTATTCAATAAAATAGTAAATATTTCACCAATTAAGTACAATTAGTTTCTGTTAATGCACCCAATAAAAAAACATTTATTTTTGATCCTTTGGACATTGTTCAGATCAGCCTCTTACCAAAATCTATTCAAGAGCAACAAACTACGCTTTAATTTTGAAAAGCAGCATCCCAGGATTGCAAACCTGCTGTCTCATATCAGCTCCTAAATGCCTTTGTAATCTGGGATGTGAAAGTGAAGTTGGGCTCTTCCTACCTGAGGTTTTGCTACCAATTATTCTACAACTGTGAGTACCTCTGCTATCAGAATATACCTCTTCCTCCACAGCAAGTCAGGCTTGATCCCTCCTCTGACATCGTTTCATTTAAATCCATAAGATTTTATATTTTCATAGAAACGTAAAATTCAAGTCTCCCAAGCATTAACAAAGTTTCGGTGCTAGGCCTTATCACTACATCAATCACCTTTCACTGGTTGCCCTAATACATATTCTTCCTTTCACTACAGAGTAGCTGTTTTCAGGTTGGAATCCATGATTTTCTAGAGGATTGTAAAACTATTTGAAGGACATTCACTAAGGGTAATTAATCAAAAGTAAGCATGTGATCAACAAGCTGAAGTTCATTATATGACGCTCAACCCTTATACTAGAAAACATGCCTGTGGTTAGACAACACTTACAATAAACCAACTATTTTAATGATCTTGAACTTTTGATTCCAGTATGTGCACAAATGTCTTTTAACTTCACTGACACGTCTAGTTAGCATTTTTAACTGCTTAAAAAATGAAGTTTGTTGCCCCTTCAAGATGTTTTTCAGGCAGTTGTGAAAATGGAAACATTGCTTAGTCTTACTGTTAGGCTATCAGCAGAGAAAACATCTCAACAGCACACTGTAGCTACAGTTATACAAAGTTACTAAGTCACAGATGAGCACAAGGTGTTTCAGCTGCCATTTTAAAAAATGGCTTGTGTTCTTAGCTGTATTTCCCCACCTAACATACTGCATTCTCCTTAGAAACTTCAGTTTAATACCTCAGGTCACCAGAGCAACAGAAAACACCACTACTACTACTACCATTGTCACTATCCCTTTAGATAAGGATATTTTTACCCTCACTCTCATCCAGCATAAAGAGAGTAAAATCACTGTTTTAACAGCTCGGCTATTTTAGACTGCACTAACAGCAGTATAAATGTCCAGGCTTCATTACTTATGTCTTGTAATGTAAGTCAAGCAAGAGATACCATGTGCTAATAATAAAATAATATAGATGTAACAAAAATTATACTTAAAAGGACAAGTTTAAATTCAAAAGATCCTTTTAATACTGATTTTCAAATAAATCTGTTAGCCATATAAAGTATATGTAAATGCCTCACATTTTGCTAAATGAACAGATTCTACAAAAATAGTATGTAACTAATTTATTCAAATGATTTCTTCTTGACTAGTAGTTAACTACTTAAAGCTGAAAACTAAGCATCTCACCCCATCCCAAAGATTTCTCTCTCAGTGGAAAAGTGCTCTCCCTCTGAAGGGGGAGGGCTTTGTCTGCCTGCAATGTAATTTTGCCTATGAAACAGAGGATGTAATTTTTTGTTGTTGTTAAAAGGTAGGTGTATTATCTACAGACAGAGGTAGTCCTTAAGTATAAAGCTGTCAATTAATTATTAATTATTTTATATATACTCAATTTTGAGCACATTCATAGTTCTGCAAACAACAAACACACTGATCCACAAATAATTTATTACTGAAAGATCTGTAACAATCAGAAACACCTAACAGAAAATTCCTACTAATTTAAAGGTATGTCTTATTCCTTTTGGAAGGGTATGATCATTCTGACCAGCTTGCTTTCCTTACTTTAATTCTTAGCAGTGTATTACAATCACTGCCCCTTGCATGTTCAACATCATTTGTTAATGTTATTAATTAAAATATCTAGGACTAACCTTAGTCTCTGTTTATAATAGTCTTCATCTCCATCATCTCTCCACCTCTTTACTTTGTGTTTCTTCGATGTATGCTCTTCGTCCTCAGAGCTCGGAAAGAAGTCGCCGTCATCTTCAGATTCTTTAAAATCTCTCTTTACCAAACATTTTCTTTTCCTTGGCAAATTCTTGAGTTCATAATCAGAATCATTCTCAGCATGAGAAGATGCCTGCTTTTCCTCCTCTTCTGTTGCTTCTGGATCAAAGAGCTCCTCATCAGGTACATACTCAGACTCTTCACTGTCATCTTCCTGTTCATGCCTGGACTTCTTGGCTTCAGGATATTTCTTTTCTCTTGGAATCTCTGCCTTGGATTGAATCTGAAGGGCATGCTTCTGAAGTTTCCTAAGGTGCTTTTTTAAGCGCTTATCTGTTTTTGACAGAGCTTTACACCCTTTTTCCTTCGTAGTAGATGTGGGAGCTACGCGCTGAACAGTTTTGGCTTGTAATTTCTTCTTTGCTCCTTTGCGAAGGGATAATTTCTTTCTTTCAGATGACAGCTTAGCCTGGTCTGCTAAGTACTTTTCAAAATCAGATGCTTCATTTAGCATTAATTGTCGTGTTTTCCTCTCTGGCTTCTGAGGTATTTTAGTTCCAAATGGAGTCATCTGGCCAGTACGAATAAGCTCTTCCCATTCTGTTTCCTGAACAGGCATAAGCATACTGCCAAGACATGATGGACCAGGTTCTACAACAAAAATCAGAACATCTGTCATGCCTTTAACACTTTCTCAATAACTCAAACACAGGAAGGAACAACGGTGTTTTGGTTTCTTTCCTTCCCCCTCCCCCAAGCTGAATATGCATTCAGTTCAGTTTGTGAATGCCCCATCCCTGGATGTGTTCAAGGCCAGGTTGGACAGGGCTCGGAGCAACCTGGTCTAGTGGAGGGCATCCCTGCCCATGGAAGGGTGTTGGAACTAGATTTATCTTTAAGGTCCCTTCCAACCCTAACCATTCTACAATAACTTAGAAGTCCAAATTATCATCATATATAATACTTGAAACTCAAAAAGAAAAAACACAACAAAACATAAGGCCCAAAAATTCAGACTGTAACTTTTACTTCTAATTACTTCTCGAACTTAACATAGGAAACATTACACATGCTATCAAAATGCAGGTCCTTCTGAAAAAAAAACCACAGCAGAAACTACCACAAAATTACAGTCCTCCATGGCGTATGAACCCTAATGTGCTCCCTATGCTGTCAATTCAAACCATGCCATCATGTTCAGTACATAAAACCACTACGCTCCCATATGCGGTAAACATTATCCATTTCTATTTTATTATTGCTTTTTCAGTTCTATGCATAAGCTTGAAATTTGACATTTCCATTACCATACCAGGACAGACACAAATCTTACAAAACATGTAAGACTCTCTTCCCACATGCTTCAAAAAAAAGAAAACAAAACTCACCTTCCTACTCTACAAAACTAGTATTAGGATTATGACTTTAAAAGTCAGATTGGCTGCACAGCACATCATCATAAAAGAGCATTTTAGTTAAACTGCATGCACGATTCACGACAGATATTAACACAAACTATAACTGTTGTCTGAAACAAAGGATGGGAAAAAGCTCTTAAATTCAGGATGCTGAAGAGGATTTCAGCCTGAAATCTGTTATTAGGGTCCAGAATTTCAAAATAGCTGCATAGGAACTGCCAGCATGGCATACTACTGTATATGGTCCTGTTTAAAGAACTGTATTTATCACCAAAACCTGTGTAAAAAGTAAGAATGATGCATCAGGCATGAAACTCCTCCCTCTTCACCCCCCTTGTTTCTCCAACTCCTGGAGCTGCTTAACTCCATTTTTTCCTGTCCTAGTCTCCATTTACTTCCGAGTTACATTTCATCACACTGTGTGCCTGAGTTATACTGCATGAACCCATGCAAAGAAAAAGGGTTAAGGATGCTTTTCTACTAAGAAAAGTTTACTGAGATTTTGACTCCTGTAAGTTTTGCTGAACCAGGAAGGAAGCATGAGCTTCTGTGAGATCTGGAATTCGCTTCAGACACATCTGCAATGGACAAGTTGCATGAAGACTTTACACCTCTTCAAACAACGTAACTCAAAAGTGAAGAGCAGATGTCAACGGGGTCCAAACTTGCCTTGCAGAATGCTGCAGGTTAGTGACTAGGGCCAAGACACAGCCAAACTGGAGTTACAAAATCCAAGCTCAGTTTGCAGACAGCAGTGAGAAAAACCACCTTGCAAAATACTGAGAGAACAAATATTCTCCTTTGGAAGAAGCCTTACGTTTATTTATTTATTTTAAATCACAGTGCAGCCTGACAAAGAGAAGCACTTCCCCCTTCCACTTCCAGTGATACTTCCCAACAGTAAGAAAAAAAAATTTTGTTAATGCTGACTGATAGTATCCAGCATATAGAATGTAACTCAATCACGATGTTAGTCATCTTTATCAAATTAGCTGTGAAAAAATGTTAGGATTTCCAATTTATTAAGCCCAATACTCTAATGTGCCTCAGCCATCCCTATTGAGCTGAACATGGATTAACATCCACTTCTAAAACTTTCCACATGAATATGTCAAGATCTGCAAGTCTGCAGGTGCACAAAATAAGCATTCTTAACTCTGTCTTTGAAAACAAACCACTGAAATGCATTTCCTTATTGGCAAAGATCTCGCAAACTAGCTTCAAACAAAGAAAGACATTACATCAAAGTAGAACAGAACTTTCATCCTTTTCCCATACCTTCATCTTCCTCGAATTCAATCTCATTTACTTTATCAAGAATTTCTGTTCCAACAAGAATTGCTTGGAGGCGCTTTTGTTTTGCTTTTATCTTCCTCAGCTGTTGTTCCTTGAATGACAAGTAGATACATAATTTAGTTTTAATCTGGTTCATAACCATGATTTCCTTTTAAACAAGACTTACATTACTACATTTTCAGTATTTTTCCCAGAATCTCATATTCATACGTTCACAGTATGGCATTTGAAACAAAAAAGTGCAAAGAAACGTCACCACAGCATCTGTAGGTCTCCAACCAACATAACACACACAATTTTGTGTGTGCAATCTTCTTATATGTACAGTAAGATCAGATTGTTTATACGCACAAACTTCATGTGCACATTACACATTTTTCTGCATATATTTTGAGGTAATTTTATGAATGTGTCGATTATAGTGAAGGAAGCCCACTAAGCAGATTAGTGAGATGCACAGAGAACACCAAAAGATTTATGTTTCGCAAGACTGGGTTAATGGTTAATAAGCCACTAAAACCAGCTATAAGACTTAGTAAGACTTATTTATCATCCCAGAAGTTTTGGAATGTTTTGTTAGAAAGAAACTGAAATTGTAAATTAGTCCATCAACCTAATACATGCTTATACACACTTAATTCAGGAGTGGTGACAGCTAATTCATCAGCAAAAACTACAAAGTAGAATGACTTTAAAAAAATAAGTGAAAAAAAATCAATGTTACAGATGCTGTAACAAGTACAGTTCATTACTGCTATGAAAATAATTCATAGCTAGCTGTTCTGCTACACCTTTCATCCAACCACAATATTCTCAACTGTATATTTACTGGTGACATTGCAATTCCTTGGTGTTGCTAACTTTCATTTATGAAACAAGAAATTCCAACCAGTAAAACAAAAACATGAGCAACGTAGCTTTACATATTTGTAACTTTGTCACTCCATTCTTTGGAAATATTTCCCTATCTAGAGAGGCACATACTTCAGTAAAAATCAATTTCATGGCAAAATGAGCAATTTTTTTTTGTTTTCTTATTGGTGAAGAACAGTCACTACCCTGCCCATGTCTTCATAACCACTTTTCAAACCACAAAGGCCAAGTATATTAATGCATGCTACAATGTATTATCTCCAGTGTATGCACTATTATCCTTGCTATCAGAGTACTTTATATCATAAAACACTTGCTGTATGACAGCTCTAAGGAAATAGCTGTCTTGTACCAGTCATTAATTTCCCATTTGTCTCAATAACAGAAGAATTCAGTCTTCTTTAACCATTTTTTCTAATACTACAAAAGGAAGAGTACTGAAAGTCACTTCTCCATGCAAAAAGTAGCCCAAGAGCAGCTATAAATACAGCGCCCAAGTCCAAACAGCCTCTAAAATTCTTGAGGTTCATAGGACCATTTTTACAGATTATAATTTTCATAAAGGATCTACTGTTACACGTCAAGGACTGTTAGAGGTGATCAACAATGAAAACATGAGGTTTAAACTTCCCCTGAAACTAATGCATAGTTAGTTATTAACTAATTATTACTATTAACACATTAATTACTTTTACTTCATAATAAAAAGTAATATGAAAACAAGTAAAATACAATCACATGATCACTCTTTAGCGGTACGTCTGGTTTAATGTATTTCTTCCCTCTACCTGTTCCTACTCCTGTACCGCTGTTCAGTACTGCCCCACTCACTCTCTTCATTAGCCAAATTGTGAGAACAATGTTATCCAAGTTGCTGAAACGATCAAGGTTAAAAATCATACAACTGAATGAGTCGGTGACAAATGGCCTCAGACTGGGAGGAAGTGTCTAAGGACAAAGGACAGTAAGTTTTTCAGTCAGGTTTATCGTTAGAGAAAATATCAGGATGAATTTCCATCAGAAGTGAGCTGATCAAAGTGCTACATTCCTGACAAGGAGAATGTTCTCCTTCTCTCGAATCTCCTCCTTCCTATTCACAGCTGTTTAGGTCTATTGCTTACATTACGCTGATGCCTGCAAGATTCCTCTACGAGCAACTTCAATTTGCTACTCTGGCAATAAAAAATCTGGAGTGGTTTCTGCCAAATCAATGAATTAATATGGTTCACAGAAAGGAATGTTGTGTACCAGTACAACAAAGATACAGACAATGAAAAGAGGATTAAGGAAAGGAAGGTAGGGAATGAAGAACAGGACAGCCGAGATTTAGGTCAACTGTTAAATCACACCCTAACAATGCTGTGCTAATTCTCCAAATATTACTGGGAAGGATTTAATTAAATTAATGAAATTAATGCAAGTCGGTCTTCTGAGCAGGTCCCGGAATTTCAGTTTTACAGCTTGTTCTGAAACTAATACTAACAAGAAAGGAAATCATTGTAATCCAATCACCTTGTTATATTTTTGCCGTTTTACAGAATCTAATTTTCTGTTTATATCTTTGTTGTCGGCAGCTTGAGGTGAAAGTTGCTCAATAATTTTATTTATTTGCTTCAGAGATGTTGTACACGATCTGAAAAAAGAAGAAGATTGCAATGTACTGGTCAACTCTAGAAAGAAAAATAGCACATTCTCAACTCAGACAATTTAGAAATCCCGGAAATTTAAGGTAAGATTTTAAAAACTCTAAAGGCAAGTTTCTAAATAAGTATCTTGTACTTAAACAACACTGGAAATACTAAACAATTTAAAAGACTGTACATAATAAAATATTTTTGAACAAAATTATGCTAATACTAGAATTCCAAAGGCAAGGAAACTGAACAAACCACTGCAGTATTTAGCGCTCAAAGTTACAAGACTGATGATGACAATAAGCAAGTGATAGTGCTTGCTTTTATTGTTCAAGGTAAACAAAAAAACCAAAAAAATCTAAATGGGAAATCCCATGTTTTCATTTTCTGAATCTGTTTATTCGTTTGACGCCATTATATAAGGAAGCCTATTTCTTTTACCTTTACAGTATCTCTTTTAAACAAAGAGCAGATCACATAATACAAACAGTTTCACGAAGATGGACTAGCTCAAAGAATTAACAGTACATCAACATGAATCTTTCCTTACTCATGCACTACTTTTTTTCATTTTTGCATATACAACATGAAATTCAGGTTGAACCACATACTATAATCCGGTATCTGTTTCTGCTGTTAAATTCCACTGTCAGAAGCAACAGATTTGTTGATTCAAATAGCAGAACATTTCATAAGGATATACAAATCAGCATTTCAAATCATTACGAAAAATGTCAAAGAAAAATCTTTACAAAACCTGCAAAGTAGCCATTATTTCTTTCATATGTAAAGAAAAGCACCATATAAGTCTCCTCAACTGTCAGTGAGGAAATTGTTGGGCCACATGTCTCTCAGCTCTAATCTGGATTCTACCACTTTTGTCCTAGGAGAGATATTCTACCAGCTCCCCAGCTATCACCGCCATCTTGACTCCTCCATTCTCTTTCAGCAATTTTGAACCATCCCATCTCCTTTCTCAGTCTTCTGCTTCGTTGCTGTGAAGTATAACATCATTTTGCACATCTCCTATCTTTTGGCTCTTGCTTCCTTGGTCTTAGGGTGTCTTGACACATACCACTACTGTCCTCTTCCACAGACCTTTATTTAACAGGACTGTAGGATCTAAACAGAATTTAACTTCAACTATTTTTTATTCTTCTCCTTCTGCTTAAATTTGTGTGTCATGCAGCTTCTATCATGAACTTTGTGCCAACTACTCAAGATCTCTTCCTGCCTCTAGTCATGCATTCTACATGCTACAGGACTTTAAGCAACTCCATCATGCTCTACTCGTATGCCTTTACTTCTGTTAGTCCCTCTACTCCACAAGTCAGCTATATCTCTGCTAATTTTCTCCAAAATCAACTTTCAGACATGCACATTACATCTTCTGAGATGAGGTTCTACAAGTCTGCAGAAAACATTTGCATTCCCTTGCGTAAATCTCACTTTATAACTTTAAGTGGAAGACAAAAATAAAGGGGTAAGAAAAATCGTAGGATGCCTTCTAAAGAAAAACAGGAAAATATCAACTAATTGACATGCCATGTACCACTCTTTTAACAACCACATATTCTAACTTCAGTGGATACACTGCTCCATTCTTCTTCTCAGCATCCATCTTATTCATTATAACATCTGAAATTAGGTTCCAATTTTTCAAACTCAATTTCACATCTGCACTTCCAAACTTGAAAACTAACAAAGCACATAAAATTAAGCTTATGCATAACAAGAGCTATGCAAGAGTTCATGTAATTAATGGAGACCTACAGCACTCTTGAGCACAAAACCTAAACATTAATGGAATAGAGTGACAGATGCACTTGTAAAATTATTTACCTGCAGTAGTTCACACAGTAACTCTACAATGAGACTAGAAACAGAAGGGAAATCTAAGATCTGAACTCAAAAGATTAGTAGTTCCTATCCCACAAAGTCTTTTACTATCTATATACCATGTTAATTTGGCATTTGATTATTTTAAGATGTCACTAAATACTTCATATAAGCACTTGTGATAAGGTTGTTTTGGTTGCAGTACACTCATGATATGGAGTCACCCAAGTTACAGAAAGCACATAACCAGAAGCAGGTAACCCTATGAAGCATACAGAATTGAAGAAGTGGCACTTTTTCTGACTATAACTTTCAAAGATAGAATATAATGTTCTCCTCCACTGCCCAGAAAAAAAGACACACTTCTTGATAAGAAAGGAGACAAAGCAGAAAAAGAAGCGCTGTCCTCTACTGCCTTGATGCATGACTAAATTATTCAAATAAGACCAAAGAAGCATTTCTCTGATGCAAAAAATATTTTTTCCTTTTTTAAAAGGTGACTCGAACATGTGATCTAGTGTTTTTAAAATATCTTTTCAACTTCCAGCTTTTAAAAACACAAGACACCGAGCTTTATCAGATAGTCAGGAACAGAACAGTGAGAAAGAACACTATTTACCTTAAGTCATCCAGCACTGACTGATACTCTTTCTCTGCATCACCTATTTTTGTTGCTTTATTAGCTTCATTAATTGCATTATCTACTTGCTGAAGAACTCCTTGCTCCAATACGTCCTGGTCATAGACATCAACTCCTAAACCCTTCAGCTCAGCAGCCTGTGCACTATATGAGATGGACTGAATCTGCTGCCTGTTGATCTGTAAAATGGGCTGTCCTCTTCTGGGCACCTCTAAAGGAACAGCCATGGAAGTAGATGGCTGGCTGGAAGAGCTGGGAACTCCAACACTGTTATCCAGGTCACTGTCACAAATGCCATTTTCTTGTTCAATTCTCAATTCCTCATCATTATGCAGGCAATTATTGCTTGAAGAGGTAACAGGGTCTTGTTCTTTGACACTGTCAGGCAGGTGGCTGTTGTCTGTTGGCATCCTCTGTGCAAAGGCAGCAAAGAAGAACCAAATAATCATAAGGATGCTCACATACACAAAACTCCTCATGAAGACCATGCCCACATAGAAGTAAACAAAACAATGAGCATGTTCCTTGAGAAATTCTTGTTTCAAAACACCTAGTAGTCTACTCCTCCCCGAGTCCTCCCCCTAAAGGCTTCCCCACACCGATTTCCACAATCAAAAGGAAAACTTAGCCAAAACTTCTTGAAGACAACTGCATGTGGTACTACTGGAAGACACTGATATCAAGACAAATAAAACAACCTGTAAAAATTCCTCGCCAGAGATTGCACTCAATCTTGCTTTTAAACAGTCATCCTCCAGAATACTGTGACATAACTAAAACATAAGCAACTTCACATACCTAAAATCAAAAAAAATACCAGTGCTCAAAACAGGATAAGACTTGCAGTTACAGCACCGATGAGCACAGCTGGCTGTACGCTCACTTAGTTTCAGTGTCAGCAAAGCCAGCCCATGTTCTCGCCAATCCTTCCAGCCACAACAGGCTGCTCCTCTGAAGG
>JANHGB010039966.1:20583-51858 GCA_026283785.1 Coracopsis vasa | reverse complement strand
ATGAATGTGGTACTTACTATTAGTATGTATTGAGTTGGCAAGCCTCCAGGCATCAGTGTGTATGCAGTACTGTTTAAGTAGCGAAGCGGAGTGTAGAGCCGTGCCCGTCCCGTGCAGCGAGTGCAGGCGATGCGGGCACTGCAGGTTGTTGGATGGATCGCTTGTCTTTGCTCTGGTACCTGGATTGCCATTAGCCCACGTCTTTGCGTGCCAGTTACGAAGCTGTTGCTCTTTGTGTACCAAACCTGCTTGGGTTTTTTTCTCCTCCCTGTGTTTTCTGCTTTGTTTTTGTTACCGCTTTTGGTATTTATTCAGTCAAAGCCATGCAGGATGGTTTAGTTGTTTAATGGGAGGCTCTTCGGGGAGCAGCTGAAATCAAGCGAAGTTGATTTTAGCCTGGTACGTGGGAGCAGCTGCCCAAAGGTTTGTTTGGGAGCAGAGAGTTCACCGGCTGGCTTTCAAGGAGCAGTCTTGCACTTTGCCTGTAGCCAAAACAAACCGGTTGGTTCATCTGCTGCCTTACGGTGAGTGAAAACAGTCCAGATACGGCATCATTTTAATATTCGTTATTTTGGAGGTCTTGCAGTAATAGCTATGTTAGGTGCAGTTGAAACACAGCGTATTGTGGGGGTTTTAATTTTTCTTATTTCCATCTTTCTCTGGTTTTGTCTTTTTTTTATATTTGAAAAATGGGGTCTGCTCTTGAAGTCTGGGACCCACCTTGCAGTATGGATTGTCCTCACAGTGTGAGCTCTGGAATGGTACCCCCATACAAAAAATGGGGACTAGCTCCTTCATTTAGGAGATGGAGGTGATTTAAGTTGCAGAGATACCGTGGAGGTAGGCTAAGAAATACCTGTGTGTAGCCAAATGAGCTGTTGCAGTTTTAATGTTACTAGAGAACTGATGAATCAGTGATTTAATTCTTAGAGACTAATGGGCTGAAATAGAAGCAACATAGAAATGTGAAAAGGCGAAGCCTTTGTGTTACGAATTTTTGAATAGAATCTTTAAAATAATAGCATTTAAAAAAAATGGCTGAGTAATATTTTAGTGGAAGGAAAAGCCTTACTCTGAAGTTCACTGGTTGGATATTTCAGTTCTTGAGGCCGGAACAGAAATGCTTGAGAACAAGTAACAAATCTGTGTTGTTGAAGTTGGATGTGCTGATGTAGTTGTTCCAACAAAACTGATGGGCTGTTAAATGGGGAATAATGCCTCTGTGGATATATCTTGCTCTTTTTAACACAGTGCAGTGTATTTTGGTGAATCTGAGGTGTGTGACAAGAATGGCAGCGTGTCACAGGCTTGTTTACTGGGATGAAGCTTGTGCAGTTAGATGTTGGACTTTTGGCCAACTGTGGGGGAGTTTGTTTCACGCGGCACCTGCTTATTTTCCCTCTCTGAGATGGATGCTGGAGTGGATGGGTGAATGGTTTGCCTGTATATGGTAGGTCATATCCTGTGCTTGTTTTAAAGTGTATCCTTTTAAAAACTCATGTGTGCTTGTGTTGTTTAACTCAGCCTTTCACTTGTGTTTAAGAAAGAAAATTACTCAAGCACCTTTCGTTTCTCAGTAACTTCAGAATAAGTGTTAAGGGTATTGACGCTGCAGATTTTTGTTCTTGCGGTGATGTGAAGAGCCGTGAGGATCTGAATCTAGGTCTGTGTGTTTTATTAACAAAAGATACTTCTGCTTCAGAGTCCTTGCATCAGTCGTTTGGTTTTGGTTGTGTTTTGGTTGGTTTTGGGGTTTTTTTGTTTGTGTTTTTGTTTGTTTGTTTGTTGGGTTTTTTTTTCCCTTTACTATGTGGGTTTTTTTTCCTTTTACATTTTATCCGTTTTCTGCATTAGAAGGCTTCTAAGGCACTGAAAGCTTCCCTGTGAGTTTTGTGCCAGTATATTCTTGTTTCTTACAACACGCACATCTATTGACATGTCTGTGTGGCAGTTGCAACAAAGAAAAAGCTATTTGTTCTGAAAACAGCCCCTTAGTTAGAGACACTGTTCTAGATGGCCCGACCGAGTGATAATACCAGCAGAGATGCAAGTCCTGAGGTCAGAAATTGGGATGCAGGCAGAAGGCTTTGAAAGTGAGTTGACTCACCAAAACATCCAGGAATAGGTAGCAGAGACAGGTTGATGGGGTGAGCAAGGGGAAGGAGAGGTCTGCAGCAGCCAGGCACCATATATTAGCGTGCATCCTAATGTATTTGTGCTGGCAGTTGGGAAAAGGCAGCTGAGTTGCCAGAAGAAGGTGGTTGTGGAGCTTTCCCTTCCTTTTCTAGAATTGTAGTTGTGGTGATCAGTTCTGCTCTGTTTGTGTGAAACCAGGGGCACTCTCTTGGACTAGGGGTGAGATTCAGAAAGGCTGCATCAAGCTCAGTATTTAGTTTTGCAAGAAGGCACCTCCTTCCTAAATCTAAATCAAATTTGTCTGTCTAGCTCAAAACTTGGAGAGAGCTTTGTGATTGCAGAATTTTGTCTTGGGGAGGTTTCTATACCTGCTGTGGTAGTAACAGTACATTTTCAGTTAAGTTTTAATGTGATAAACGCTGAGGTTACTACTTGCTATGTGAAGTGCAGTGCTGCTAAAGGTAACGCATCTTGCCCAGCACGTGGGTACCAGGCTGACCTACTAGGTCCATTCTCAGAAACAATACAGTCCTCTTAATGCAGGCTTGACCTGGTGCTGTGTTGATTCTGCCTCTTGGCAAGGTCAGTTTGACCATGGAGGAGGCTGCATCTTCTGCAAGCTTTCAGTATTTGCAGGACTTTGTTAGGCAAAAATCAGTGTTTTCTCCAACTTTCTGGTATAGCAAGGATATAGGGGAAGGAGTGCACAAGTGTGTGTGAGCAAGAGGGAAGCTCTGGACTCTTAGTGTGATGTGAGGGCAGCCATGCTCATGCAGGAGTATGGCAGGCAGTGGGTGGAAAGAGGAAAGGAGTCCAGGGTACTTGCCTTGTGGCAAAGGGCAAGAAACCCTTAGGCAAGGCACTGATTTTGAAGGCAGTTACCTTTTAGCAAGGGAATGCTGCAGCATTCCCAGAAGACCTGAGGATTCTTACTGTGGTTTGCTGTTAGGAATTATGGAGTCTTGAGGTTGTCTTATAAGATTTTAGCAAGCTCTTAATTGTGTTTAAATGCAGGTGGTAAAAGGCAGCAGGTGTTTTCAGGTGAGAATAAGAGATCTCCTTCTGACCTGCCTAGCTGGGGCCCAGGTTGCAAGTTGTAGACTGAGCTCTCTGTTAATGCAAGTCTTCAAGCCTTACTTCACCACTCAAGGTTTGCCAGATCTCAGAGCGTGATTTTACCTGAAGTTGTGCCTTACTTCAATTGGACAATATGCACATTAATGCTTGTTATTTTGACTAAGTGGATGGTGTCTGTCACTAAGAGCTGGAAGCACTGGATTAGGTCTCAATTCCGTATCTGACTTGCCAGGGTTTTTTTTAGTTGATCATACTATTTTCTCAGCTTCTTTCTATTTTCTCAGCTGGGAATGGGGATTAATCAGGCTTTGAAAGTGTCTCATGCGGCAGGTCAGGCAGAGATGTACGTGTTAGGAACATGCCTTAAAAATGACAGGAGTTTTATTTGTGCTGTTAAATTTTGGGGGATTAAACACTATCTGTGAATTCAAAAGGAATTGTTCATGCTTTTGAAAGGCTGAGGTTATAGTATATTAAAATGCTTCAGAAATTGCTGAGGCTTCTTTTTACTTCTTTTTATTTTTGACAAATGGATGTATCTAACATATTCCTGAATTTCAAAATGCTCTTAAAAATCTTTGTTTCAGCTGCTAATAATTTACTGGTGCTTAGAATTGTTTTAATGAACACACCTTATTAGGGAAATATAATATTTTTAAGACTCCTAGAAAATATTGGGTGCTTCATATAATAGATAGGTCATTGTTTCCCAAAAGAAGTTAAGCCCAGCCTTGGTGTTGGTGTAGCTCTGGCAATAACAAGTTTACACAAAGTTGAATGCTTAAAAAGCATGAGTTTCCTACTGAAATACTTCATGTTGTCCTGGAAGACACGTGGTTACCTGTTGCCAGCAACTCTATATATTTGACTCTTTGGTCAGGGCTGTTCTCTCTGCCAATTAGCAAAAATCGTTTCCTATCTCTAAAGGAGTTATTTTGATAAGACAGGTTTAATTCTTTCTAATTTTGTAGTTTTCATTTCAAAGGAAAGCAGCTGTAGGAAAGAACCAATGTGTTAGGGCAACGGTGAGTGTGATTTAGAAGTGGTGTACCTTGTCAAGAAAGGGATTTAACGTAATGTGAACCAGAATGGGAGCAGCTGGCAGGTGCATTAAGGAATGGAAATACACTAAAAAGTTTCCAAGTCAACTTTTTTTCTTTCTTTTTCCTTTCAAGTTTTCTGCTTCCTGTTTAGGTGCTGGATGTTTGACTCAGTGTGTACCCCCAGGAGTACTTAACTGTCAGCTATGTAGGCTTTCCCCTTGCTTCTCTAATGAGCGAAGTTAGACTTTTATCCAACAGCATGAGGTTTATTTTAGAAACAAATGTAATACTTTAAGTTGTATTCTTTATTTACAATCCTTCTAGAACTATGTTAGCTACCAGGTATCTTTTGGACTGCCTGTCTACTGCAAAAGGGCCATCCTCCTGTAAAGGGGTCTTCTGGGAATATGGGCTTCAGAGAGAAGCTGGCTGGGCAATTTCTTGTGAAAATAGCTCATTGGGAGGGACTGAACTGGAAATACACTTCAGTTTGTGTATTATCTGCTTTAAGATGTAAAAAAAAATAATTAAGTTATGTTAATGCTTTAAAGTGAACAACTTTTAGAATTCCAAAGCATTGCTGAAAAGGTAAAAGGAGAATAAAAGTGCCTTTCAACTTTTAATTCTGTTTTAAACTGTTCAACAGATCAGGAATTTGTAAGACAATGAATTAAATAGTTTTGACCTTTTTGCCAGGATTCAGCACGTCAGAATTGAGGAAAAACAATTTCTGGCCCAATTCCAGGTGCTGCTGAAAAGGGCCTCTTTGGAAGTTAGAAGGTCATGGAAAGGATCTCCCTCTCTCGCTACAGGCAGGTCACATCCGTCTGACAGCCTAGATCCGGGCTGCCTAAAATGCCAATAGCAAACACTCCCTTGAAGGTGCTGGAGAAGGGGCCAAGTGGTGAGAGCAGTCATCCGTGCAGAGTCTCAGCACATGTCTGTAAGTGCTCTTTTTGGCCATGGAAACATTATTCTAAATGTGCACGTGGCATAAAGGATGTGATTTTAGTTTTCAGGTTGTGTAGTTTAGGAAGACAGAATGTAGCAACGGGGTTAGTGGTCAGCTTCGGCAACTTCAAAACATTTGGATCTTAGTTGAATCTTCTGAACCTGGTTGACTTCCTGCATGATCTTAGGTGGCTGTTGCACTGTGTTTGCTTACGTTAGGTCAACAGGCTGATTGCTCGTAAGATATTTAGTGTTTTATACTAGTGTTGAGTAAGCTGAGTGCTTGACATAAAATCCACCTGGCTGCAACTAATTTAGACCAGAAATAGGGGTGCTGCTTCATTTGACACCAAGGTAAGCAAGAGAACAGCTGTTGGGTTAGAGGAGGAAAGGAGAGGGTATTGTTCTCCCCAGCCCCAAACCAGTTGTTTCCACCTACTCTGATAAGCTAGCACTGCTGCATCCCTGAGTGTGGTGATCTGAGTTAGGGAACTAAATTGATGGGAAAGGGATCACTGGTGTTAAACATGACTTGAAAATTCTGCTCAGTGATCTGACACTAATGGCCCAGTTTGTAGTAGCTGGAGAGTTGCATATTTGACTTTGTGCCTTTCTTGTATGTTTCTGAGCTTTTGGGAATGTTACTTCAGATCAAACACAAAAGTGAACAAATGAGTGTTTATTTGTACATCTTGTCACAAAATCCTAGCATCGTTTTCTGTGGCATAGAAAATAGGTTCCTAATGTTCCCCCCTCCATATATGAAATACTTGCTGTCACTATTACAAACATGAGTTATGTGAAATGTGTGATTTGCAAAGTTGGGACAGCATCACCAAGTGTGAAATACTTAAGTCTTTTATGGTGTTGTCTTGCTTTTTTTGCTCAAGGGTGCAAGTGAAGTTCAGGGTTTTCAAAGATGTTTAGCAACAGGAACAGTTAATTTTAATCTGGTGTTAACATGCTAAGACTCTTTCATATTAATGTCCAAGCTTACAAGGTAATTCTTAGTGGTAAAGAGGGCCTTGACAGCCACACTCAGGAAATTGATGCAAGTAACTCCTCCTGATTTTTGTTGCTGGCATGTTCCAAAGTAAATGGCAGAGCAGTGGGATGAGGATTATTTCACAGGAACCAAAGTATGTCTTGGCAATGCTGTGATTCGTTGCTTTTGTGAGTACCACTTTTTCTTTCTAGCCCTTCTAGACCTATTTACAGGGATTTTATATATGTGGTACAGTACTGGTTTTGTGTTTTGGGGTTTTTTTAAGACTGGATCAGTGTTGAGATTTTTTTATGTAGATTATTTTTCCAGGTAGCTGTTGGAAATGAAAAATAAAAATGCAGAATAGTTCAGTATGGCTGGTTTGGATGCTCTCTTCACAAGCAGGGCTGTGTGTTCTAGTGAGTGGTTGTGATATCTTTTATCTTCTTATTAATAATTATTGCCTTGTAAAATATTTTACTTCTGAGAGGCATAATTCTCATTCTCCTTGGCTTGTTGTGTATATGATGGACAGTCTTACAGCCTTTGCAGCACAAGCAAATGTACTCATGCTTGGTAAAACTGGATTGAGTATTACTCATTGAAGAAGTTAAGACACCTGATAAACCTAAATGATAACACATCCACAGCAATACACAGCATGGAGCTCTAGTACTTTGGCAGTACTTTTCTCTCAGGTCTTATTTGACGAAGTGACGGGTGATGATTGTACTTTACTTCCTTATTCTTTCAAAGCCCATGGGCCACAGTGAGATGCCAGCTTTCTAAATTTAAGATTGCGTCTTAACTGGGGACATCTCTTTGTTTCAAGGATCTCGGTCAAGATTGAAAACAGATGTAACTCTTGTTCCATGTCACTCTGATTAATGATTGTGTTTCCTATGCTGTTGAAAGAGCTTTTTCTTCCTAACCCTTAAAGTTTTTGTCATTTTGTCGAATAACTTGTCAGTAAACCTCAGTGTTTGAGGTCTTAATTGTCCCTTTCTCTTGTTCATGTTTTTAATTTCCTAAATGAGATACTGGTAATATGAGGGCTTTCTCCTGGGCTGCCTTTGTGCTCATACATACCTGGTCAATGGTGGATGATAGGCCATTTTCCAGTGACCAGTGTGATGGCAAGTGACTGCTCAAAGCGATATTTTGTGGGCTCTCTCTTTGTTGCCAAGTTTAATAGATCCTTATCTCTATTTTACTCTATTGAAATGGCTTACTGAAATTTGCTTCCTGTTTTCTTAATAGAATTGAAAGGATCTGAGAAAATTTTCCCTTAGATGAAAAACTCATGGAAAGTTAACCATTTCTAAAGGTATTATATTAAGGTCAACCTTTTCCATAGCTACGTGAGATTTTATGAGGGGAAACTATTTTTTTTTTTATTTTTAATATTAGCAAGAAAAAGCACCATGTTTGAATTTTCGTAATCCCAGAATTTGTAAGTTTTCCATGCTTATTTGTTTCAAAAAAAATGTTTTATGTTCATATGTTCAGACTCGCTGGTATTAGCTAATAGTATTGTAAATTAAGAAGAGGAAGCTTTGAAAGGTGCAAAATTGTTGTGCTGGGTCAGGTTGTCTATGTGTCTCGCCCAAGGTTCTGGCTGCAGTCTCAGTGGATATCTGCTTCAGTGTAAGTACTCTCTTAAATGGCTTTTTGGAGGTGAGATGACTTGCTTCAGCTGCTGTCTGCTATTGCCTGGTTTTGCAGTAGCTCCAGATGACGGAGTAGATTATCACAGAGTAATGTTTTACTGATACATCTTTGATTTTCTGTGATTTAAGGCTCAGCTAGTGCTGAAGATTAATGTAGTGCTGTAATGCAGGTCTTCAGTTCTTGTGTTGATAGCACAGCATGAGTGATGCCTTTCTTCTGTGGGTTTCTTTTTTTCCATAGATGATTATCATGCATCCCTTGAAATGGAATTAGAGACCATCAGATAAGTGGGATATCTCTTATTTCTATACAGTAAATAGCTTTAATTTTTTGTTAGAGTGGTAGTCATGTTAATGAGGACCTCGTGGATGGAAGCTTTCATTTCATGGGTGAGTTTTTGTGTGAACTTGCCTGGTGCAGAAGTGGGGTGCTGCAAGGAACTCTTCTCATGTAGGAGTTTGAGTATTTAAAGAAATCATTGTACTTGTGTCACATGGCACAAATGAAATATAATTCTACCAGAAGAAATTTATCTCTAATTTTCTGCATTGTTTTTTGGTTGTTTTTTGAATGACCTGTTGCCATGCTTATAGACTTTGCTCTTTCTGGCTGAATTTGTGTTCAGTGTGGGTATAAAGAAGTAAGCGTCTTGAGCTTGGGTCTGTTCACTGGTAAACTGTTCCAAGTGGTTGTGACCATCCAGGCGGCATCCACGGGTGCACAATGTGGCTGGGAAATGTAACTTGGAAGAGGCAGAATTTCCCATTGTGGCACTCTGTGCCAGGCTAGTGCTGTTTGACAGCGCTGCAGTAAGATGAGGGTTTGGCCTGCAGGACTGTTGAGCTAAGCTGAAGTTACCACTATCTGCTAGCGTTAAGTACAGTTGAAGCAAGCCTTGGCCAGCCACTGCAGAGAAACAAAGAGCTCTATTCTGTGTGCATATGAAAAAGATAGTTTTTCTGGAGGGAGGAGCTATTTCTCTCTCCTTTTCCCTTTGTCATTTCACTAAGTATTCATTTTTTCTGTAGCTGACATTTGACAGCTCTACCAGTGTGATGAGGAACGGATGGATCCCTTACTCTTGGATTCTTCCTTTTTCTGCTATCCTGGTATACAATGCATGTTGTTTCTTCTCTTTCCAGTTAGCCCTGCATCTTTACTGTGAATGGGTGAGCTACGGCCTCGTCTTACTGTTGCCTATAGTATTTCCAGAGGTTAAAAAATGCCTTTGCTTTCGGTTAAAGTTCTTGCTGATCTCTGCACAACACCAGTAGCCTGAACAGTTTTTCATCATTATCATTGCTCTGTTGGGTGGTGATTGTGTAGGCTAAACAGCTGTGAAAGCTGTTAGAAATAAGTGCACCAAGCTATATAGGTACCTTGTGCAGGGTAGCCTTTATTCAAATAACTTTTGCTCTGGAATGTGTGATCCCTCCCTGTAAATGCCAGGTTTAATTAAGAGAGAATCTCAGCAATGAGATGCAGACTTCATTTTTTTTTTTTTTTCTTCTTGTAAACTTTCCCTACTTGCCCTTTTCCCCATTCTCCTTTGATCTTTATAAAACCTCAGCTCATGAAAATAAAGGCTGAAAAGTATCTTCTAGTTAGTGAAATATGAGTAAGCACAAACACCTTGAATCATGGATTTGCATGTGATGTGCATGCTGCAGGCCGTCTTGTCTGTCTTTAGTTGAGTCAGGTTTTTAGGTAGGTAGAGCAGGGGTAAGTAATTTCCTTGTTGAAGGTTGAATAGGCTTTTTCAAACACCTTTGAGTATGTTATCATTATGCAGCGTTACACAATAGTTCGTTGAAGGAAAACTGTGGCTGTGGGCTGTGTAAAATGAAGCGTGGTCTGAATACAGCTGGTAGGTGGTAACTAACCCAACCCTGCAGCAGAGGGTGGAAATGGGTCCCTCTTGGTTTAATTCCTCCTCCACTCTACCGCAAGAGGGCTGCCTCTTGGAGCAAGGTGGAACGGGTGTCCATGGCTCTCAGCTCGGCAGTCTGCCTCATTTCATAGAATCACAGACTGGTTTGGGTTGGAAAGGACTTAAAGCTTATCCAGTTCCAACCCCCTGACACAGGCAGGGACACCTTCCAGTAGACCAGGTTGCTCCAAGCCTGGTCTAACCTGGCCTTAAATTTTTGTGTGTTGCTGTAATCAGCTGGTGATGACATTGTAGCCTTGCCGAGTGAGCTTTCCTGACAAACTTGGGAAGTGGGAAATAAGAGTAGTTGGGAAATCACCTCTGAGGCCCATCTGGTACTGTTGCCTGTGTTTGAGCTGTTTCAGAGGTTATAAAGCAGAAGAAGAGATTTCTAGTTCAGCGGTAATAAGATACGCCACCGCAGTTCAGAAGTGCCCAATTCATTTTGTGAAGCAGAAATGCCCCTTCGGGTGGGAGTTGATTGCTATGTGTGGTTTAAACAGAGAAAGTGGAGATATATCACAAGACTCAGAGATGGCCACAGTATACAGTGAAGTCAAGTATCATTAATTTGCTTAAATTTTCTATGCAGTAATGGGCTTTTACCGTGACTCTTGCACAGCTTGTCTTTAGCCTGTGTCTTTTCTTACTTTTCCCTGTTGATGTCATCTTCAGTCACAAAACGTAGCTGATAATCAAGAAATTACCCACACAGAGTTAAAAAAAGTCAAAAATTGAAAATCTAGGAGGAAAAAAACCTCACCAAGGTTTCTGTTATTGCTGATTTGCTTGGGTTTTTTTTGCTGTATGTATACTAACTGTGTGAATCTGCTCTTCCAGTTTGGAAGGCTGCCAGCATCTTAGCAGTGCAATCTGCTTCACTTGTCTTCATCAGTGATGGTATGAAAATTGTACTTTATCGTGCTTGTACCACAGGGTGAGGATGACTTAGCTGTCGACATTTGATGGTGAAGAAGTTCTAGCTGAAATGCACTTGTTTGTGTTGGCTGTCTATGGGATGAGAAGGTGATGTCCAGCACTGATCACTTCTTAGAAGATGACTGGGATTGGGTTTTATTTTGAAAGAGACATTTTCACAGACCGGTTGTTTGTTTTCAGTGCACAACTTTGCTCATCTGCGAAGTGCGTTAAGGAGTAAACAATGGCTTTAGGTTGTGATGTACTTTGGCAATGGCTTTGAAGAATATTTTTCTTTAGAAGCCTTAGTAACTTTTTCAAATACCCTGTGAATATGATATTTGTCTTCTGTAACTTGGTTCATGGTAAGCACACCTCATTACAGTTGTGGAGAGACTATTCCTTCTTCTGAACAAAAGATAGTTTGCTTTCTGCTTTTTACTCTTCTTCACTTGTCAATTAAATGGCAGATACTTTTCTCTGTACTGTGTTTTCCTGTGTATTTGTGTGATTTTTTTTTTTCTGTGCTGTGTTTTCCCTTCTGTTGTGTGACTCAGCAAAAATCACAAGGAAATTGAGGGGTCAGGAAAAGGCAAATTGGAAAGAATTTAGCTGGATATGTTCTGTGTGTCATCCAGTCTGAGTCTGCAAGATACTGAGGTTCTCCTATACTGTCATTAGAGTTGGGAGTATTATGCTTTGTCTCTGTCACATGTAGCAGTAAAGGGAAGACAGCAAGAAAGGACTTGGTGATAAACTTCATGGTTGTAACCTTGCTCACTGAAGGAGGTATATTGGTGCTTGTGGCTATTAATCTTGGGGAAAAAAAAAGATGCTTTCTGTTTATGGGCTCCGTCAGTGGATTGGCCCTGCTGAGCAGTTTGTTAATGTGCATCCCTTTGTAAATACTAATGAAAAATTCATGTTTGACAGGCTCAGATATTTTTGTTTCTATTTTTTAGCTGTTTTCTCAACTGCATCATTTGAAGGGGGTATCTTGTTTGTGCTTGTAAATGAGGGAGGACCGTACTTGTTTGGAGTATCTTAGGTTAGTCTAATTTCCTCTCCCTTCCCCATAAAGGAAAGTTAAATAAAAATAACTGTTCGTTTTTGCAAGCATGTGGTTTGGCATTGCATGAACACTTTGAGACCCACTAAAGCTGGAAAGAGACGTTGCAGCAAGTCCAGTGGAGTTTGATGCCTGCCTTCTTAGAGGTGGGAAGGCTTTGAGAGCTGCGTGTTGTGTTACAGCATCTGCACGTGTTTTTAATAACTGTAGGTGGGACAGATTATCCTCCTGGCTCTTACTGGCCATTATCAAGGTTACTCTTGTTCCTGCTTTTGCACAAGTCCTCTCTTGGCAGGCAGAAGACATGTGACTGCATTTGCCAAGTCTGTGAGAAAGTAATTCTTTGTCTGCCACTGCTGGGTTGTTTTTTTGTGGACAATTTTTCTGAGTTGAAATGATGAGATAAGTATTTTCAGCCTCTAAAGGTAGTCTCAAACTGTTCCAGAAAACTCTTTTTTGGATACGATGAAATAAATCTCAAATGCTTTAAATTGGAAACCAAAATATCCCAAAAGGATTTGTTTTGCTTGTTATGGAGAAGACAGTCTGAGATTTACTAGTTCAGTGAATTTTTGTGCAGTGGTGAAATGATTTCAAGTTGATGAGCTGCTGAATTAACGTGCTGTTAGTGCTGGTGCAGGAAGTGAGCTGTGGCTAGGTAGCACCATCTGAATAAAAAGTTGTCAGAAAGCTGCTTTCAGCTAATCCCTGGGAGGAAGTGAGCTATAATCAGTACTAAGTGAGCTAATCACAGGAAATCTATTGCTCAACAGGAGCCTCAGAGAAAAAAAAAAAAAAGAAAAGGGTGTGGGGTGGGAGAAAGGGGGAAAGAAAAAATACCCATGGAGATGTTTCATTCTGCTTTTGGGCTCCAAAACCTGCTTGATCTGAGAAAAGGGAATATCTGGTGAAATGAGCAGCCCTCTGATCTTAAAAACTGCACGATGTATGTGTTTGTCCTCATTTCCAGAATAATCGTAGGATAGTTAGGGTTGGAAAGGACCTCAAGATCATCTAGTTCCAACCGCCCTGCCATGGGCAGGGACATCACACACTAGACCATGCTGCCCAAGACTCCGTCCACCTTGGCCTTGAGCACTGCCAAGGATGGCGCATTTATCACTTCTTTGGGCAACCTGTTCCAGTGCCTCACCACCCTCACAGTAAAGAACTTCCTTATATCGAATAAATCTCTTATGTCTAATGAAGCATCAAGTCTCATCTCCTCCAGTAAGGTGTTTTTTTCAGGAATTGAAAGGTGGTGGTGTGGAGTGGCTGAGGATAACCCAGCTGCTAAAACCACTGGAGTCTTGGAGTCAATGTACTGGGAATCATAGAATAGTTAGGGTTGGAAAGGACATTAAGATCATCTAGTTCCAACCCTCCAAATGCTTTTAACAAGGATTATTATAATATAAACCAAGAGTGGGATGTTACTATCTTTAATCTGTCTTGTTAAATGTTTTTTTTCTTGGACCATTGCATGCTAGCTCTGTTATTGTATTGTTTCTTAATTACTCTGTGCTTCTGTGCACTTGACTTCTGCCATGGGATTTGTTTGTGAGACACATCTACTTTGTTCTTTTCCTCTGCTCTGGACTTGGCTGTCCCGGATGCTGCTCTTTGTGTGTGACAAATGTTGCCGGTAAGAACCCTATAAGGCTCTACAGGAAGACAGCAAATGACAGCCACCAGCATGCAGATTGCTGTGAGGATAACTCACTTTACTCGACCCTTGTGCCCTCTCACAAAGTGAGGACAAGCAAGTGCACTTACCATCAGGGCTTTTTTCATTTTCGATCTGTTCTTTCCTTACATTTCTTCTGTCGGACAACAAATGGTTTTAGAATCATAGAATGATAGAATGGTTTGTGTTCGAAGCGACCTTAAAACCCATCCAGTTCCAACCCCTGCCATGGGCAGGGACACCTTTCACTAGATCAGGTTGCTCCAAGCCCCATCCAACTTGGCTTTGAATGCTGCCAGGGGTAGGGCAGCCATAGCTTCTCTGGGCACCCTGTGCCAGTGCCTCCCCACCCTCACAGTAAACAATTTTTCTCTAATATTTAATCCAAATCTACCTTCTTTCAGCTTAAAGCCATTTTCCTTTTTCCTGTTGCTACTTGCCTTTGTCAAAAGCCTCTCTCCAGATTTCTTGTAGCCCCTTTAGGCACTGGAAGCTGCTCGCACGTCTCTCCACAGCTTTCTATTCTCCAGGTTGTGTCGGTTTCAAGCACTGTATCTGCTGTCTCTGTCTGTGGCCCAAATGATCTGCAGTTCTCCTTGCAGCAGTAGACGTAGTGTCCCAATAAGGTCCTGCAGCCGCAGTGGCGCATCAAGTATTATGGTTTCAAAAGCCAGGTGGTTACGTTTCTTAATGCATTAGTGTTAGCCTGAAATCTGTTACTTCTGCTTTTTGATCAGCCCTGCAAAATAGGCTTAAATTTGATATGCGTGTTCCTCCTTCTGTGTTACATTGCCGATAGTAAATGAGTTGAGTAATTTTTACCTGCAGTAAGCACAACTGAGTTCAGTTTGCAGCTCTGTGAGCCTACTGTCAGGGTATATACGCACAGAGGATTACATTTATTTCGCTGACTTAGCTCTGGCTCCTCAGAGATCTGTTGCTTAAGTGGCGGTGTAAAGCCCCAGGATGAGTGTCAGGAGTAGGAATGTATGTACATGTTATCAAACAGCTCTGAGCTTGATTTTTTTTTTTTTGGGGTGGGGGTTTGCTTTGTTTTGTTCTGTTTTCCAAGCAGTAGTCCAATTTACTTCTGCATCAGATCCCAAGCAGTGAAATACAGATGCAGCCTCAACTCCTCAAATACATTTATTTCAACATCTTAAGAAGACAAATTCAACTTATGATATGAGAACTTTCTACACAGTCTGTTTCATTTGACAGATGATACCATCTTCTTACCTCTGCTT
Organism: Coracopsis vasa; assembly: GCA_026283785.1. Taxonomy (NCBI): domain Eukaryota; kingdom Metazoa; phylum Chordata; class Aves; order Psittaciformes; family Psittacidae; genus Coracopsis; species Coracopsis vasa. The sequence continues at coordinate 37,144 of JANHGB010039966.1, read as the reverse complement.
AGGGCCTTACAGTACTGCATTGCGAGACTGATGTGTATGCACGTATAATGCGTATTTAAAACTTAATTTGTTCAACTGCTCGATGTAAACTATGACTGTGCACTATAGCAGATAGGAAAATGATTGTCTTCAATTTCGTTTTATTTTCCTTTAGTCATTCTGAAAACAAATTTAAGAGGAGAAATGCTTGTCCATTTTCAGAAGTCAGAGGAGCTAAATAGCAGTGCTGTGGTGGAGTGGGGCCTCGGTGGTAGAGCCTGCTGCGGAACAAGTGCTCTGCTTCAGCTAGGATGGGAGTGCCTGTCAGCCGTGATACCGATCACGAGGGAGGCTGAGGGAGCCAGAACAGCACAAGAGCTGTACTTAGGAAGTTCTTCAGGAAGCAGCCCAGCTTTGTGCTCACACAGGGGCGAATTCAGGGGAAAAAAAACCCCAAAACTCAACAACAACAAAACAACAAATCAAAGCCAGAGCATCCAAACTAATATGCTGAAGCAGTGTGTGTTCATCAGCATTTCTGAAAATGCTGCCAAATTCTCACTTTCCAGCTCTTACTCACTGTCAGGGTTACGTTTCTGGGTGTTTTCCCACCAGTGACAGTAGCAGGAACTGATGTCTGTCTTCTGTGACCTTGGCGTGCTATAGGACCCTTTTCTTCCCCAAAACAAAGAAAGCTAATGAGCAACAGAACTGACTCCTAGAACATTGTGGTAAAAATTAATCTCTGCAGGTCTCTTCAGAGGCTGAGAGGAAGAGGGTGGGTTAAGCTGTACAAGGACCTTCCCTGTGCTTGTCTTGCCTCAGCCTCACTGGACAGAGGTGGAAAGAGAAGTGTTGCACTTCTGACCAACCTGGCTTCAGGTTTCCCAGTGGTGGTGGTGGTGAGTGATTTTAGGATGTCACTTGCTGCTGCCTTTGCAGCAGAAGAGAGAATGCATTTGCTCTTCAGCTGCTCCAGTTCATGTTATGGTGGTGGCTCAGGCTGCTGAGGATGAAGAGAGTATTTCCATTTCTGCTGCATCAGTGCAGGGCAAGAAACCTTTATCAAAAGGAGGGGACAGCTATTGAGAGTAGCGTCGTATACTGGAGATGATGACTGAGATTCAGAGCCTTATGGTCTATAGTGCTGGTACCTGTGATTGCATTTTGTGGAGTAATCAGCAGAACTGTTGGGAGAAAAGCTTTTAGCTCTTTTTGTGACTCCTTTTTTGTGAGTGTAATGGGTTGCAGCACTGTCCTGTCGTGGGAATGAATCTATCTGAAGTCCATAGTTAAGTATTGTTTGCAGCTTCACAGCTTGTCTCTGTGGTTCATTCCATTACTTTCTAGCTCTTGTAATTAAATGTAGCACAACCAGTGATTGTGGGGGAGTTGCTGATGTGCTTGAATACGTTATTATTACTGGCATTATCTTCACTGGCAAAGATGAAAGTGAACCCTTTCCCCTTATCCCTATTATTCCCATCTTCCATATGTTACCTTTGTCACTTCTGTCCTCTTTCTTCGTGATTCAGCATACCTTATGAGGTTGCTCAAAGTTAGTGTAACCATTTTAGTAAATGTCTTTCAACCAAGCTAAAGAAACCCCCAAAACACCCTACTATTGTGTAGTCTGATTGTGTCAAAGAAACATGAACCTGACATCCGCTTTGCCACTATACAGACTGCTGGCAGGCTCTGGAAAAAAAGGAAAATTCCCCATGTCTTTCCAATTCTCTGTGCAAGCCGTGATTCAGCAAGGCAGCCACGAGGATGATGGTGCAAGAGAGATTATGCCTAGCTGCTGTTAAATGAACAGGCTCCTTTTTGTGGGAGAGAGCAGAAAAGGAGCTTCAGGGAGTATTTGCACTCCTCTTTCTTTTTCTTTTCCCCCTTCTTTAATCCCGCCTCCAGTCATTGGCTATAATGCCAAACCTCCACAGCAATTTCAAAAGTACTTCCTGATGCTGTGGAAACTTTCCCTGCATAATGAAGACAGGGAGGGGATAAAGGAGAGGGGAACTGCTCTTTTCTTCTCTGCTCAGCTGTCAGACTAGCTGTTTGTATTAGAACCTGAACAAAATGATTGATTATTAACTTCTGATGATGACTGAAGGATCAGACTTTTGTTTCTTTAAGTGATTTGTTGTGACTGAAGCTGGGGTAATGTATTTAAACTATGAATTCTAAGCTGCTGTGCATTGAAATGGTCCTTCATGCAAAATAGTTTTGGATCTAGCACTTTATTTTAACAGCAGTCTTTGAAACAGCCATTCACAAATTATAGTACCTTGAGTTAATGAATAAATCACATCTCTCAAGTTTTTCTGAAAAGCTGAGGTTTTATTAAACCACAGATTTAATGATTTTGAAGGATTTTGTTGGACTGCAGTTGATGGAGACAGTCCCTTAGTGGGAAGCTGGTGCCCGAGCTCTTTCTGCCACTCCAGTCTGCTCTACCAGCCCTGCAGCTTCTCTTCCTCCTGGGCTCTTCAGGGAATTGTTATGGGCTTGGAGGGCCAAGTCTGTTCTTGTCTGGTTTCAGATGCAGGTTAGTTGTTTATCCTTATATCTGCTCCTGCTAATATCAGGCACTACAGAAATATGGAGAAAATAATAGGGCTTATTTTAGACAGATAAAAAAGGCTACTCATGGTGTGGCTTTTTTCAAATAACTTTAACACCAGAATGTTACATTATGTGATACTCTTATTTACCTACGATTTATTTAGCTGCCTGATTTAATGTCTTTGTTCAAAAGGAGAAGTGCTTTCTATTAAATATTTGTTCCCATCTGGATAAGTAAGTACCCTGTACCCTGCTTTTTTGTGATATTAGCATAAGCCCAACTTTAATAGGACTCTTGAGTACCATATATCTCGTTTGGTGGTTCAGATGAGAAATTTGTATGTCTCAAATAGGTTGCATGCAGTCTGTCTAAACAAAATGTAATGTTAAGGAAGCATTTGGAGTTAAAATCCCTGTGCTAAGACCTGCTGTTAGATTGCAGGGTTCTTAAATTTTTTCCCATATTGCAGTGTAGGTACTGGAAAATATGGAAGATCCTGTAGATAACTTGCAACATCTGAAAGAACAATCAGTGAGTGAACTGGGAATATTGTTGGAGGATGGGAATCACAGTCTGATTCATAACAGCATCCCTGCAGATAGGTTTGAATGTTGCAGGTTGACTTACCACTCCATCATCAGGCAGAGGGCTCAAAGGCAGGTTTGTCTAGATGGGTGCTGCACAGCTTTGACTGCTGGTCCCCATCGGTCTTTAAGTAGATGGAGAAACCAGCACATACTCAGTTTTTAGTTGCACTGCCAGAACTTTACTTTATGCTGCTTGTGCTTCTGAAGGCATTTGTGCAGAAATTATGTTTTCATGGGTGTTTATGTTGATAATTTTAATCGTTCTTGGGCTTCATGACATAAACCTCTTGCTTTGTGTCATGTGGGGCCTTCAACACAAGAGGGACATGGAGCTGTTGGAACAAGTCCAGAGGAGGCCACGGAGATGCTCTGAGGACTGGAGCAGCTCTGTTCTGAGACAGGCTGAGAGAGCTGGGCTGGTTCTGCCTGGAGAAGAGAAGGCTCCAGGGAGACCTTAGAGCAGCTTCCAGTGCCTAAAGGGGCTACAAGAAACCTGGAGAGGGGCTTTTGACAAGGGCCTGTAGTGACAGGACAGGAAGGAATGGATTTAACCTGACTGAGGGGAGACTTAGATAAGACATTAGGAAAAAATTCTTCCCTATGAGAGTGGTGAGGCGCTGGCACAAATTGCCCAGAGAAGCTGTGGCCCATGAGAATAAAGGATCCCACTACCATGATAAATGTTTGTAAGGTGTCAGTGTAAATCACAGCTGCAAGGCCACCTAATGGCAAAGAAAATGCAATACAAATATGTTATTCCCTGTGGAAATGCCTCAATGGAAGTCCTGGGTTTTTAATTTTTCTCACCACCTCTCTCTTTCAAACAAAGACCACTGTAAATAACTCCCCTTCCAGCCTTTCATTTGTCCCCCCTTACCCACCTCCCCTCTTCTCTTTTCTCTGTCTCCCCTAACTTCTTTGACTTATCAGACTGCTCTGCAAACTCACCTGTGATGGTATAAAGAGCTGTAATAGCAAGCAGGATAATTATGGCCAAATAAAGATTCAGGCCTAGGGCCAGTTGTATAAATATAGCTCCAGAGAATATGTCTGCCTATAAAAGAAAAAATGATAGCTTAAGGACTGTTTAAATTTGAGAAGATGGTGATTACACATTCACGATGAGGGTGCTGGAATACAGAGATCCCTTACAGTACTGCACACACCCCAGAAAGAATCAAAAAGAAAATAGAGGCCATTTTAGTACAAGTGCCAGTCTCCTCTCAGTGCTGTGGTGCTTTCAGTACAAGAGTTGTAACACTTCCCAAAGAGCCTCCAGGTCTTTTTCAGTGGGTCACTTCAGCTGGGCACGGAGTCACCTCACTACTCTGTGCTTACATAGAGAGACAGCTTAATAACCAGTTGCTTAAAACTGAGATTATACCTGCTGCTCTGCACGGGGATGGACTCTGACACCCCCAAGACACAGCATGGTTTTCTTCAAGTAATGCTACTCTATAAGTCACTTATTTTTCCTTCCTTGCTTGCACACGTGTGGTATAGCTCGTCTTGCCGGTTCAGGCCAAATGGTGCATTTGCATTAGAGGCAAACATACCTCCAGTTTTAAGGTCCTGTCAGAATAACTGACAGCAGTTGGCTAACAGAAGAGACCTTTAGCTCTTGCGTAAGAAAGGAATTGTTCACGTTTCAGAGCAACACTCTGGGATTTTAATCACATTAAATCAGTTCCTGATTTAGAGATAATTTGCATTAATGTTATATACCCAAGTTTGCAATCAAAATAATCTACTCCAGTGCACTTGTAATGCATTACTGTAAATTATGCTTTCATTTGAGTTTGCATCTGGGCCAATCCTTTCTCCTGAGCATCCAGATCCTGGGCTCATCTCCAATCCCACCTGCATGCCTCCTTCCTGTATACCACACCACCTACCTCCTTCCTGTATACCACACCACCTATACAGCACTCTATGCAGGGAATCCTACCCCCATTTGACAGTACAAGTCAGCATTCAGTGACCTCAGGAGCTGCAAAATGTCCATATGCAGGGTTTGAGAAACAAAGATAAACACCATCACATGTGCCCTGGGGTCAAGCCTGCACACACAACCGCTGCAGGGCAGCTGCTAGTAGCAGCTTGGTGGAGGAGCAGGAGTTCCACAGGTCAGGCTGTGGGCAGCCAGAGCCTGTGATCACACAACAGGCACTGGCACCACTTTGGTCCAGGCTAGGCTGAGGTAAGGCAGGGCACATACACTAATAAGCAGTTATGGAGTCTGGCTAGCTGGGAGATGTCAGATGAAGAAACCCTCTTCATTCCAGAGACACTGAAACCGAGACTGGGGGGTTATGATCACACCCTTAGCTCACTCTGAAGAATGAGGAAGAGATGAGGACTTCTGCAGCAAGAGACTCTCCAATCCTACTGCCCTCACATGCAGAAAGCAACATGAAGCAGAGTGGGAATCACAAAAGAGGTCCCACTCCCAAAACTCTGCCTCTGGAGCAGCTTGAGACTATTTGATTTCTTATAGGCACTGGGAGCCATGACTTCTAGCTCTTATCCCCAGTGGCTGTTAGACCATATCCTTTGTCCTTTCTCTCTGCTGTAATTAACTTTCTTCCTGTCTTTTCACACCATTGATCAGGTTGTGTCCCAGATCTTTTTTTTAAATTGTTCTTGGCTTTAGTTTAGCCTAAATATCATTAAATTTTAATGGTCTTAAAATGACACTCCAGAAAGAAATGTATAGTTAATTATTTAGCATCCTGAACTATGTACCAGCTCCTCTAAATTGCTGTTACCTTCCAACTTCACTGCTCCTCCTTCCCAATTAGATTATTGCCTTCCAATATTTCCTTGTTTCTCCATTTATACTTTTTTATGGACACTGTTTAATCTTTACCTTATCTCCGAATAGAGTAAATCTTTCCTTTATACTGTCACTCCAAAACCATGTGCAGATCATGCAGGAACAACTGGCAGAGCACGTGCCAACTGAGTGAATCCAGCTGCAATGCTAATGTGGGAGTCAGGGCAGTGGCACATGCTCTTTATCTTTACCCCCTACACCATGCAGCATTAAGAGAGAGTTATCCTTCCCCTTCCTCTTCTACCTGGTAAGTCTATGCCCATACATTTACTACTGAAGTTATGCGCGATGAATGGAAAGAAAATGCTGTAACACATTTGGAAATCCAAGTTTGCAGTTCCTGATTTCTGCAGAAGCTTTCAGATCTTACTTCCCTTTGGTTTGGCAAAACTCAGTCAATTACTCTCCATCAAGATTTTGTTTTTACTAGGCCATTTTTTTTTTGGCATAATGACTGGTTGACTGATATCAGCAACACTAATTGCTAGCAAGGCCCTGAGAGCTACTACGGGCACTGTTCACAAAGCACTGCATGCTTAGGATGCACCTACATGTGAGGTGCCTGTGCAACAGAAATGCTTTAGGCTCAAAGATCTTGTCTGTCCTGACCTCAAAGATCAGCACCTTGCAGCATGACCTTGTCTTGCAAGTGGCTGATTAGCCACAAAACAAGGTAAGAGATCAACAAAAAAATACACAGCAAATGTGCAGAAAAAGAGAAAAGGTGTGCAAAGGGACTGTGATCATCACATGGTGGTGGGCCCTGTGCCAGAAAGAGCGCGCCAGGACTCACACAACCTGACATGGTCTATTGTTCATTGGAAAGCACCGTAACAACTATATTATTAAGAACATTAGATAATATTTCCACATACCAAAGAAGCAGCATGTGAAATACCTACCCCAGAAACAAGACGCTATTCTTCTACAAGGATAAATGGCAATGAGTATCACTGCCAAACAAACTGATAGGTGTGACTGCCGTTAAGGGCAGGGCAGAAACCCATGCTTCTATACCAATTCTCAATAAGCCCTGAAGATGACAAGGGAGTGTTTGCAAAGGCAGCAGTCAAGGAAGTAAGATGCAAATTTCCAAGCTATGACATGGATTGTCAACACATGGATATGTTCAGATACACAGCATGCCTCTGGAAGAGACACCTGTGCTAGCTTCACACAGCATGCATATCTCTACACAGCACAAAGAAGCTAGCTATGGTCCAGGATGGAACAGCCTTTCCCTTTCTGCTTCTGGAGCTGGCTCATCTGGAGACAATTAGGGCCTGGTGTTGCATAGCATGGTATAGAAACACCTACTCTGACATCCTCTGACAGTATCTGAAACCTCCAAGGACTTTGACTGTTGTGCCTTTTCTAAATAAGATATGGCAGGTAAATCAGACCTGGGCAAACCCTGCACTACAAAACAGAGTGACATAAGACAACAGTGCAGAAGACATGTTTGTATAGTACAGGAATCTGAGCCACGTTTGTACATGGGGCAGACACTGTCAGAGTTGTTCTGGGCAGATGGGGGAAAAAAGAGAAATGCCTAGAGGAATTTGTGCACCAGATTTTACCCCTGCATGGCACAGAGCTCCAGCTCCATGGCAACTCCCCATGCACATCTGGAATAATTGGGTTGATGGGAAGCTGGGACAGGCCACTGGTTGAGTGCAGCCCAGGTAAACTGCTGCTGTATAGAAGCCTTGACTATTGCTTTGCTTCCTAATAAGACAGGACCACAGAAGCAGGAGAGAGTTCTTCGGCATCATGACCACACTCGACGCAAAGCCAAGGCACTCCAACTGAAATGGGTTGAAATGTCATGACCAGACCCCTAGGTGTGGTAGAGGCTGGAAATAAAGATAGATAGTTAATTCAGAACCTCTGTAACATCTTGATGGCGCATTACAAACGTGTTGCAGAATACTACTGTAAGTCATCTGACTGGAGGAGTTTCTTGGCTGCTAGAGCTGCCAGAACTCTGTCATACCTGGGATTTCTGATTATGGTAGTTAAGCACTACAGCAGCAAATTAACAACTCCACAGTACCAACCTGTTTAATTTATAACCTTTCTAAGGATCGGCTATCATGAAGATGTGAGAATGAGAGCAAAAGGCCAATCTTTTAGCTTAAATTGCACTATTATCACTCAGCTCCCATTCAGAGGGCAAAGAGTAATCTGCCATGGCAACTTCTGCAAAACAACAGATTGAGGTATGCCTGAACTGTGGACTTCTTTAGAGGCTTGGTAGTTTCAAGATATAGCAAAAATACCAGCTCCCTTCACTACTTGACAGCAACACAACCACTTACTTTATAAACATTAACTTCATAGCACCTTAAACTTTATACCAGCCACTTGCCCAGTAGAAGAAACTCTCCTTTCTTCTCCTTTCACCTCAGCTGTTATAATTCCCCTCCTTTCCATTTCCCCACTCCTTTGTTTTCTAATTCCTATTATTCTCTTACTCTCCATAGCCCTCTTGCTCTTTTCCCTCAACTGCATTCGTGATGGCATGCTCACCAGAGGATGCTAAACCAGATAAATATGAAGTCTGTGGACAAAAAATCCTGCTACGTTTTTCAGGGATCCCTAGAATCACAGACTGTAATACAATACAAGTTTCCCTCCACTCTGACTTGTTCTATAGGAAAGCATAAGTAAACCTTAAAACCTGAAAAAGAAAGAGAAAGCACAACAAGCATCTGGAGACATTTCCAATTCAACCAAGGGCTCCAAATCAGAAACAACTGACCAATTGTGTGAGCAATATTGTAAATGGGAGTTTCTTTTCTTTAGATCAATGTAGGATGGAAGAAATGCTGTAGAAGTTTTACTTACTGAGATCTTTGTGAAAATATACAGGATCAGTGAAAGGATTGACAGGTAGATCTGAATCCGTTTCCCACCAAAACGCTTCTTCAGATACTCTGGCATTGTCACCACCTGCAGGGGAGGAGTTGAGGTTTCAGGTAATGGGGAACACACATAAAGCAAATTAGAGGAAGTTTTTTGCTACTCAGACACTGTAAGAGTCAAAGGGAGAGGAGCTGCAAATGCAGTTGCAAGGAAGAGTAGCTCCAGGAATCACAGGAGAACAAGGACAGAGCACCAAGTACTTCTCAGCTCAGATCTCTGAACACACTCCTCGCTTTTCAAAGAAAACCACACAGTACACACACACAACATACTGGGATCTCTTGCCATTCATAATGCTTTGCAACATTCGAGACCTGATCTACAAATATGACCAGCAAAAAAAGCATAACATACTGTTTTGACTTACCCCAGCTTTGATGTAGATGGGTACAAACAGCCATCCTAGAACAATCACAAATATCAGAGCCTGCAGCCAAGACAAGATCAGCTGAATTAGTCTCTTCTCTCTAGCTAGTACTTCCAAGCCCATTTATCAGGCCCAGTAGCAGCTAGAGACCATTAAAACCACATAACCCTGTGTGTTGTAGGGGTGAGTTGGGGAATATTAAGGAAGGTGAAGTCTGCTACCTGAGACCTATTTACTAGCATCTTGATCTCAGAGCCTGTAATGCAGGATACCTTCCCAACCAGAATCAAGTATGCTGCAATGGTGTGCTGTGACACCTGAAAATCTAGGTACTGGGGAGAGTAGTGCTTCTTTTGGTTATTATTTTGATCATTAACTGCCTTCTGCACTGGTCTGTCTGGATGGTTGTATGTTTTACAACAACCCCATGTATACAGTCCAGGATCTACCACATGCATTTTGTAAAGTATTTTGTACTCCCACATTACCATTTCATAATTGATTTTGTGTTACCATGTGTATTTTGTGAACTGTAGATCTTACCGTATTGCAGTGTCACAGTTTTCTGACTTACATGGCTAGCAACTGCTTGTCTGATATAGAGTTGTACATATTTAAATGGACAAATCTAGAACAAAATCCTGCTCTCAGAGCTGCGCTCTGCATTAGGCTGTCCACAGGGCTTAAAGGGCTTTTTTAACTACATCTTTTAAGTTCTGCCCTTAGATCAAAACTGTAAGATGGACAAGAAATACGGCTTCTGCTGTCATACTAACACAAAATAGAAATCATTTCAGTGGAATAACAGTGATACACAAGGCAATAACAGTCAAACTTCATATCTCTTTTAAGAGGGGAATCACACTATACAGTCAAGAGCAATATTTGCACCGTATCTATTAAACTGTATGCCAGTTCCACTATAAGTAATAAAACTTAAAAAAAAGTATAGTCATAAGTAATGAATTACACGGTGTATCTGTTCAAATACACACATGCATCATTGCTTCTTCCTAAACAACAATTGTTGTACACTGTGTATTGATATTAGTCTACAGAGAATCTCCCGGGAGACGAAGTGTTAGAGGTAGGTATGTTTGAAGAAGGATATGGGTCCTAAAGCTTTGAATACCATGAAATTCTGAGCAATGCTTGTTCTGTTTCATTTTGCTTAGTTTTGGTACAAGAGAAGGGAAACCAGGTTTGGTACAGAATTAGTGTAATCAAATAGAGAAAGATGACAAATTAACTGTGCACATCTCATAGAGCTCATTTTAGCCTTTATCCTTCTCCTTAAATATTTATATCATACAAGTACTTGACTGTTTGTAGCAACCATCTACTTGCTAATGGAAAAAGCCAAATCCCTAAGGGTGGTATGCCTCTTTCTCTGTGTAGAATTAAGGGAAGTATCGACCTATGTATGCTCATTAAATTCTTTGTGTAGTGTCAATCCCTTCTGTGAAGGTGAATTACGCAGAACAAGGGCATTATTATCCACATCCCACAGTGCCTGAGAATACAAGGGAATGGACTGAATCAGCTCATGTGAACCTCCATCCTGTTGCAGTTAACACCACTGCTGGTACCCCAAATAGTTAATATAAAGTCAGCTTCGATACCTCTACCCTAGTCTGCAGCCATAAGCAAAACACACACATAATGAAAGGAAGAAGAAACTAAAGAGGAAAAGATTTTTGGAATGCAGGTGGTTGTGAAGGATGCCTCAGATTTCTTACAGCCTGTGAAGAATTCAGAGCCCCTTCAACAATTCTACACAGCAAAATGCTGTAAAAAATACTGTGGATTACAAAACTGGTAAGCTCTGCCCAACATCCTGCAGTCTGAAAGTGCTCTTTACAAACACTTTAAAAGTAACCAAAAAATACATATAGAGAAGAGAATCCACTAATTCATTTGGTTCAAACACTCTCTAAAAAGCCTCATTCGACAGAAAAGGGACACTTTTTCCCAGTGGCTTGGACAAGGACCAGGGAGGATGTGCTAAATAGGAGATTACATTGGCACTTAGTAGTTTGTATAGAAAACAAGTGGTGCCAAACACAAACTTTGACAGTCTAAATTATTAGTCAATGTTATTTTGATTAACCTCAGCAGAAAAGCTGATGTCACAAACATGTTCACTTAAATGCATGCCACTTACATTCCATTCATATCCTCCGATGACAATTCCTCCAGATGCTGCTGTTCCTGCTATTCCCACGAAATGTCCGCTGCCAATGTTACTGGCAAATAGAGAAGCACCAATCTAGAAACAGAAAGAACAACTTTTGGCTCTTAGGTCCTGCTCATGGTTACTTGAAAAAATCACATTCACTTGGCATTTTGAACTCATACCCATCTGTCATCAACGGGTGATGATAAAAATGACTGACAACCAACTGCCTTGACAACTTTCAAGACTCTTTCTTACTGCTCCCCCTCAAACCTGACACTCTAACCATCATATTTACAACGATGAGACAAAAATAGGATGTTGCATGGGACTTCTTCCACTTGAGTCAGTTTATTACATAAATATAGATTTTTAAATATTTGCAAAACTTGACTGACATTTGGATGATATCCAAAGAATTAGGGAAGCTTGTGATCTGTCTTGCTCAAGTAGGAAACCGTAAGTGCATATCCACTTGTCAAACTGGCACTCGCTGTTTCATAGTCCACCCTCTGTGGAGCTAAATGTATTACTGGTGAGAGCTGAACAGATTTTGTACTTGGTTCACTTTCCATCAAAAGATATGATTCCTGAATTAAATTCTGAAAGCTGCATGGAAGAAATATCCGCTGCGAAAGCGCTTCTGGAAGATACAAACACTGTCAGGTCAAGGAGTTCTACTTAAGAAGTGCTGGATCTCCAAGAACCCAAATACTAGGGATTGCTGAACAGGGAGAGATTAAAAAAAAAGAACGGTTTATGCTGGATTACAGACAGGCAGGAGCCATTCACAGAAGAGAGTGTGCCAAAAGATCTAGTTCTCTATAAAACAGCTCAGACAATAGAAAAGATAAAGAGAAAAGGCAGGAGCTTCATTTCCTCATAATGAAACTATTAAAGGCAGAAGAAATGCCTAACAATGATTTACAGGGTCAGACACTGAGGGATGTAGGGTGAGAATTGAAGCATGAAAAAGAGGTTGGACTGGGTATTGTGGGCAGAAGACACATGAGCTGGAGTAGTTCTGAGATGACAAGAGGCGAGTGAACAATGTTTTGTTCACTTCTGTCCTTCCTTTATATCCTCTGAAAGCTACACAGAAAAAAAGGAAGTAGGGTTAAAAATCAAAGAAAATCATATAAGCAGTAGGCAAAAGAACCTTTGCTGACCAGCTTCATTTGAGGTAGATCTCTCGTGTTGAAAGATCCCAAGGTGCTTAAAAATAGGGGTTTTAGACATAGGAATGCAGGACCCGCATCCAGCACATTCTTCTTATGTAGTTGCCAAGTGCAGGTGGTTGGAATATGTTTTGAGTCACCTTACAAAAGGGAGAAATATTCCTTGTCTGCGATTCACTGGGAGATTTTTAGGGTCCTAAAATATATATAAAGTGAATAGTTCAGAATTTCCAGGTCTACAGTCACCGCAGTGAGTTCTTTCAGTAGCAGTAAAAACCAGGCAATCTTTCACGAGCACAGGGATGACTGCCTGAGATTCATGAGGATAAAAAGGATTTCATTTTCGAAATCCACCTTTGAATAACAGATTTATTCTATAGAGTTATGCTAGAGCCAGGAACAGCAACTCACAATCCTGATCTCTAATTACAAAATAGATCTCCCTCCCCAAGGTTTTATATGCAATGTACAAATAAAATTCATCAGAGGATTCCACTTTCTTTTCCAAGCTGACTTTTTTCTCCTTTCCTCAGTTTGATCTTCCGATTTCTTCTAGTCTATTTCCAGACAAACTGTTCTTTCGCTGTGACAGAACATTTATGTCTCTAAGGTCACACAGTTCTGCAGTTCTGGATTTTGTTTTCCTCCTTTTTACACGTTTCTAGACGCCAGTTGTGCCCTACAGAAACGTAACCAGTTCGTCATATGGCAGATATTTCTACAGGAATGATAAGTGTTGCAACAAGCATTAGCAAACAAGTCAGAGAGATCACTGGTAATAAAGAAAACCTTTTCTTCTGACCTCTTTGTGACAGCACCTGCGGTTTCCCAGCAATGATCATGAAGAAACAAGAACCATTTATACCAAGCATTAGCACTGTTCTCCAGTGCTTTCCCTGGAGACGGAATAATTAAACTTAAATCTAGGTTAGTAGAAATGCAGTCACCAGAAAAGATTAACCACATTAATATCTGATTTTATTTAATGTGTTCCCTCTCCTGTTTCAAAAGCTCGGAATGTTCTGCAAGGGGATCCACCTAACAAAAGCAGCTAATGAAGATCCTGAAGAACTGAGAGCTGTAGTAAGCTTTGGCTCAGTGCCTGACACCCCAGGCCATATTGTAGCACTCATTGACAGTGCTGTGTTCCCAACTCTGCCCAGAGTACAACCGTATTGACAGAAAACCATGAAACCCAATGAAAACAATGCAAAATTACCAAGATCTTTAGGGCCAGCATAAGGACAAAACAATATGAATGTAGATATCACACTTTCTAATTCTCTTCTCTGAATTAGGGAACAACCCATGCAGCAGAACTGTAAGATCAACACACACAAATATGGATGCAATTTAAAACATGATTTTTTCTTGTTATGTAGACATGGGAAGATAGAACTTGGCTTCATAGCTGGGAAGATGCCTGTTACCCATACAACTGTGGCATGGTTAAAGCAAGTGGAGTGTTTACCAGTCATGGTTGTATCCTGTTAGCTGCTGATGCCAGAGGGGAAAGAGAAATTCCTGATCTTCCACAGCTGTACTTTAAGGATAAAGGGAAGGCAGCAGATGGGCTCTGGGCCCAACCTGTCTTGCTGAAGAACTTAGTGCTGTGGTATTTTTGTACTGACATGGCTGTTTACTGGAATTGCTTGATTTGCCATTGGAGATGCTGCAGTACATCTATGCAGTACACCTAAAGAATGCTGAGCTGAAACTGGGGTGGACAGAGGCAAACAATTTTTAACTGTTCTCAGTGAATGTGTTAGTGAATTGATTTTTAAACCCAATCTATGAGGAAGAGTAAAGAAGGAAGTTGACTGAAAGGAACAAAAGCTGTTAAGAGGGAGAGGACAAAAAACTGCACTGAGCTGAGGCAAACGTGGAACATTAACTCTTTTAAAATATTTTAAGAGATCAGGTTTTAACAAGAGTCCTCTGCTCAGGAAAAGTATCACCACGCTGCAGGCAGATTATCATCACTATGTTTTTCCCATGTTATTCATTAACAGTTTCACCTTGCTCTTTTCATTAACCTGAGGATGCATTGACATCCCAGTGCTTGCTGTTCCATTCCAAATCATGTGCAATGTGCTCTTTGAGTAAGTGACAGCATGCAGATTTTACAGCTTATGGCTGATACACATCCTGTGTCCCTCGTGTCCCCTTTCCTGTTTGAAAGTGTTAGCTCGGTTTCAAACTCTTTTCCCCCATCCCAAGCACACCTTGTCTGTGGCCTTTAGCCCCTTTACAGAGAACAGCAGAAGCTCCCTTACATCAGCAGGAGGTCATGAGCCTTGCCCTGAGGTATCACTTATCCCACAGATCACCTGCAAACCTCTCTTCCCTAGATAAATTTCTCCTTCCCTTGTTGAGAAGTGCTCCTTGACACTGTCCATGCTTTTCTTTAACTCACAGTTCTTCCCTGCAACATGTGACTGATGGAAGAACATCATTTTTCCTACCTGAAAACTTTGGAAAAAATAAGTTCCGACCTTTCACTTTGGAAAAAGCAGTACATTGCTTACAATGAAATATTACTGCCACCCTTTCAAGGCTTTGAGATCCAAATAAAGAAGAGTAGGTTTTTATTCTGCTTTCCCATTTGCTCTGCAAATTCTATTTACTGCATTATTGCCAAATCAAAACACATTTACACACTTCCCAGTTCACTAAGCAAGAGAGATGGATACACTATACACATCAAATGTGTCTCTGTCTTCCAACAAACCCTACAGCTGCTGGAACAGCACAGTTGCAAGCAGGCTGATCTGATACCTTTCTACCTTTGTCCTCTGAGACAGAAACAACCTCTCCTGTCCAGCTGGAAAATTCTCATGGATTCTGCAGAAATCTGTTGCATTGAACTTTTCCACCAGGGCTTTGATTACTTAATTATTCTTCTTACTCTGAAAACTATTGATTTCATATTATTTTTGTGCATGGAACTTGACAAAAGAAGTTAATTTCTTAGTCCACTTGACCTAAGGAAAGGAAACACAAACCTTATTCATATCAGACTTGTCTTTCCTGGCTCCTCATAGCAGTGTCAGACTCAGCAAATGGCAAGAATTCTGAGAATATGTAAAACTTAACTGGATGCAGAGATGAGAGAAATCGTGCCTGTGGCCAGTTCTGATGGCCATGAAAATAGGCCATGCAGAGCTGAAACAAAACTCTGCTGGCTTTTTTCCTTACTTCTTACCTGTCTCACAAAGATCAACACATCAGTGACAACAAACAAGCTGAGTTACATTTCTGTTCAAAGCGTAGTATTCCTTGACTCTGCACGCTTCCTACTTACTATGCACTACATCTTTCTAACCATAGCTGGACTTCAGATGCCAGCAGGTACTCTTTGTCCTATAAGCATTTATGCCTCAGGAACTAAGGTATATAAGGTAACCCATAATATTTTGCAGACAACTCTCTCTGCCAAACTACAGAACCTGAGGAGGAAACTTAAAAAGCAGAAAACCTGCAATATTTAAGCTTGATGGGGCATGGGGTTTCAATTATTTATTTAAATTATGCATAAAACCCTGTAAATCCTGTGAGAGTGGCTGCTACAACAAATGACTGTTCTCCAGGAACAGATACTTCATGTTCTACAGTGGTAGAAAGTATTTTGCTGAACCTAACTCCTTCCTCTAACAAAAGAAGCTAAAGTTCAGTCTGAAAGGCCCACAGTTACAAAGCTGTCACTTTCCTTGAGCTTCTCTTTGTCTTTCTGGCAAAAGCAGAGCTGGTTATAAGTATCTGAAGAGCCATATATTTCTTTCTTGAAGACATTTCCCTCAAAGCCCAAGAGACCAGAACCAGTTTCTTGAAGATTCTTCTCTCATTTTCTGTAAAAAGGCTGTGGAGAGGGCACAGCATTTCATACCATTATGATTAACCAACAATGATTTCAATCTCTGGGAATCAGTGAGAATGTGATT
>JANHGB010039966.1:0-20483 GCA_026283785.1 Coracopsis vasa | reverse complement strand
GCACAGGGTGCCCAGAGAAGCTGTGGCTGCCCCATCCCTGACAGTGTTCAAGGCCAGGTTGGATGGGGCTTGGAGCAACCTGGTGTAGTGGAAGGTGTCCCTGCCCATGGCAGGGGTTTGGAACTGGATGAGCATTAAGTCCCTTCCAGCCCAAACCAACACATGATTCTATGATTCTCTGTTTTTGTTAAGGAAAGATAATTGTGGTGATAGTGTATATTCTCTTTACAAATGGAGAAAGTGTAGCACAAAGTAGTGAAGCAATGCAAGTCCTCATTCACAAGTGAAATGTGCCCAGTGGATCCAAGTCCCATGCTCTTTAATGTCAGCTACATAATTTGGTAGAGATGTTCTTAATGTGACTTGATGTGGACAGTGTGCTGAAATAGCACGCTTACAAACACAAGCTATTCTTTTCTCCTCAAGATCTTGTCTGATAAATGACATGAAGGAAATAATGTAAGGCTTTTAAAGCTGTTGGAGCATGAAGTCCTTTGGGGTAAAGCTACAAACAAAAGCTGTTGTACTTATGTCCTTATGTGTACTATGCTTTGTGTGAACAAATACAACTGACTTTTCTTTTTTACTGGGTTAGTTTTATCACTGGAAAAGTTTGTCGCCTCATCCCACAAATGCTTCTGCTGGCACAAATGAATGGGTGTGGGAGTGAAGAAGAGATCCGCTTCCTTTGGCGGAGACATCAGTGTCTGCCAGTGCAGTGCTTACTGAGTTCTTCAGAGTTGAATTATACCTCCTTTCCCTGTTATCCAGCAGAAGAAATGATACATTTATGTATTCTATGTTCTCTTCTTAAGTTAAAACAAATATTTCTCTTTCAGTGCTTTCACTAGCTATTGAGAACCATGTCTGTCAACGGTGAAGTGGAAGACAAGCCACCAGCTCCTCCTGTCCGGATGAGCAGTGCTATCGTCACTGCAGGGGGTAAAGACCAGTTGTCTGCCAACCACAGTTTGAAACCCCTGCCCTCTGTACCAGAAGAGAGAAAACCTAGGAATAAAATCATCTCCATATTCTTTATCACTGAAAAAGGTGAGATTCCTCTATTTTTCAAGGTTACTAGTTGTATTCCTTTACTCTTCTTGTAAGTTTTGGTAGTGCTGCAGACATTTGGATCCAGCCTGTCCAAGTGCAGGGGATTGGAGGAAGGGTTGAAAGTTGGATATGCATGTTCTATGAACTGAGGTGTTTTTTCCTGCTTGCACTGGGATGTTTGAAGATGAAATGCTAAGTAAGAAAAATTGAAGAGTTCACTGAGGAAAACCACCACCTATTGCTTCTCTTGCTTGCTGCCCAGTTTAAAGTAATGCATTTCCAAACAACCCTGATGAATGTTTGTGATTCCTGGGTGTCAGATCACTTACCATTTTGCTACACTAAATGCAGATTTTTTTTTTTAGTTTAAACTATTTGGGAAGTTCCTTGATGTTGATGACTGTTTATGTGGTACCTTGAGGAGAAAAAATGGTAATAAAGAAATAGTGGCAAGGGTGCACTGTGTTTGAAGGCGAATTGAGAAATGAAGTCCTTCTGTCTCTGTCACTGTACCATTAGGAGTAATTACTAATGGAAAAATCTGAAATGCTGTAAGCAAGGATTATTTCTGAGAAAAAATGACTGTAATGAAGCTGGACTGTATTTGTGCTTTGTTTCTGTCCTCTTTTCTGTACGATGAATGTATATACAGCATTAGAGCCCTGATACTGGTTCTCCAGGATGTCTGTATCCATATAGAACAAAATAGTGAATAGATAGAAGTATCTTTTAACATCTGGTACAGTAAAACTGCTGCAGGGATGTACAAGCCTGATGTTGCTGATGTGCTGGGCAGGACTGGTTCAGTCATGCTGGCACAGGTTTGACTGTTTCAGGATACTCTGCTCCTCTGGTTATGCATTCTCTTGGCTCAGTATTTTCCCAAGGGCTGGAATTTACTCTTCCTCAGCTGCATGAGCAGTTCCTCTGCAGCCATGCCTTACGCGGGAGACAAATGCTGGAGGCTTCCCTATGTTCGGAAGGTCAGGCTTTTCATGATCTGGCAGAGTTTCTGCTTTTGACAGCGGGTGTGCTTTCCTTTTTGGAGGATGGAAGGATTTGACCAGTGTAGCTTTTGGAAGCAGAATAGTTATTTCACAAGGTCACTTACTGTGAAATAACTGTCAGTGGCTGGATTTCAGCAATAGAAGTAGTGGTGTTTTTAGTGACATGGGTAAAACCTTAAAGAGGTAGATCTGTAAGGAGAACATGAGAAGCTACTACAAGTTGGTGGAAGCACCCCAAGAGAGGGAATCCAGGCCTCTGAGGCTGGTAAACGTGATGAATCTGGGTGCTGTCAGCTTGGTGTAGTGCCATGTGTCTGGACCAGGTTCTGACTTAGCCCTTCAATACTGCAGAAACTGGTGTTTTATCATTATGTCACTGGTCATAGGAGGAAGTGCCTTGAAATAGTCATGGTGAGTGCTGCAAGAAAATCTTGTGGAAGGATCACATCTGCCATCTTCAGGCTAGGAGAACAGCTTATGAGCTGATCTGACGCTTGTCATTAGGCTGTTGGATTGATTATTCATCAGAGCGTTTGTAACCCCTTTTTTACAGTTGGGGATATGATGAAGTGGAACATAAACCCCATGTAAAGGAAGGTTTTCCTTGCTCTGAATTAGTAATACTATGTAAGACTTGTTTGTGTTGTGAAATGAATTATGAATGCAAGTGGCTGTAGCACAGCTGGAGAGCTCTGTGACATTTCACAGCATCTTTACTTCTCCTTGGACGTTTCCTCTTTCCATGTTGAGGGTGGGTTTGTTCATTGCTGAAATGGCCAGGGAGGTGATTGAAGACTTGTCTAAAGTTGTATTGGCTCATCTGAAATTGCTTTGTAGTCCCATTACTAAAGCTTAGTCAGACCACTCTTGTAAATACTGACATGTACCAAAGTTATGGACATTGATCTGCATACTTGTTTAGCAGGTGTCTTGTACCTACTTATATTTAGTGATGCACACTAAAAATGGAGAAAATAATTTCTGCAGAGTAAAATACTTTTTAGAGAAAATAGTGTCAGTTTATGTTTTCTAAATGTTAAAAAGTATTTAAAGTAGTGTCCTTTACATTAAAGGTAAGTTTTACTGCATGGCAGTAGTGATTAGGAAAAATGGTAATTGAATTACTTTGTTTAAAGAAGCTATCTGAACGTGGCATTTTTTTAATCTGGAATAAACCTTGTGGATTGGGTGACCTGCTGCAAGGATAATGTAAGCATTTAAAGAAATGGTTTTGTCTCTCACGACTGCAAAACTGGCAGCCAAACGCAAGCAGAATGGAAATGGGCACAGTGATTTTCTGGCCCTAAAACAATAGTCAGAAGTTAGTTGTTCTGTTCATTAGCACGGCTGAGCAGAAATGCCCGTTTAAATACATTTGAGGAAAAAAAAATTCTGTTGCTGGGAAGCTTTAGAATGTGTGATTCTTTACAGAAATGTGAACTTCCTGCTTGGATTTTTAAAATTTGTTGGACTATTTGCAAACTAATCTGTCAACCTGAGATAGAAATCTTTTCATGGGAAAAATTTCTTCAGCCAGTGTAAATGTTAACAAATTCCTACCAGAATGGTAAATTCTCCTGTTCAGAATCTGAAGGGATACTTTACCAGTAGATGTACAATGCCACCGAAACAGACCTGTTGCTGGGTAATGTTTGGCTTTGTTCTGTAATTCTGTGTATATGATTTTGCGAGGTCCCTCCTGGTCAGCTCTGGCCCTCTATGTCCTCTCTTGGCAGGTTTCTCTAGCTTAGGAGACGGCACTGGGGCATTAGTGTTCTCGGGGGACGACTCACTGCAGATGGTGAGGTTGAGCAAATGCACAGTCTCTGCCCCAAGTCTGAGCTAGTTCTGTGCTGAAGTGAGTCCAGAGGAGGCCACGGGGATGCTCTGAGGACTGGAGCAGCTCTGCTCTGAGACAGGCTGAGAGGGCTGGGCTTGTTCCGCCTGGAGAAGAGAAAGCTCCAGGGAAACCTTAGAATAGCTTCCAGTACCTAAAGGGGCTACAAGAAACCTGGAGAAGGACTTTTGACAAGGGCCTCTAGGGACAGGACAAGGGGGAAAGTGACTTTAAACTGACAGAAAGGAGGTTCAGGTTTGACATTGGGAAGAAATTCTTCCCTGTGAGAGTGCTGAGGCGCTGGCACAGGGTGCCCAGAGAAGCTGTGGCTGCCCCATCCCTGGCAGTTCAAGGCCAGGTTGGATGGGGCTTGGAGCAGCCTGGTGTAGTGGAAGGTGTCCCTGCCCATGGCAGGGAGTTGGAACTGAATGAGCTTTAAGGTCCCTTCCAACCCAAACCAGTCTAGGATTCTTTGAAATAATCATAAGAGTTTGAAGGGATTATTTAATGACCTAGTGATGGAGGGTTTTTCCCCCTAGTTTCACTGCTTAGGATAAATGAAGTGATAGTCATCTTTTACTAGAATACTTAATTGCCATGAATTTGCCAGTCAAATGAACTTGGTTGTGTTTGAAAAGCTTTAAAATAGTGCACTAAACCAACAGATGCTTGTCTTCAAGCAGAACTTACTAAAGGAGGTGCTGTGGGGCATCACCCAGGACCAGGGATCATGCATGGGACATGCTCTGCCCTGCTGGCTCAGGGCAGATTTTATTGTGGTTTCAGCTGCAGCTCAGTAAGTCAGTGTACCATTTGAAGTCATCTAACTATTACAACCAGGCTGTTGAGAAACACCTGTGTTTTGTGCTTTGTGTACGAAAGGTGGCTGGTGGGAGGTGAGGTGTGCTTGAGGATGGGTTTGTGATGTAGGAGGGTGTGTGAAGTACCTTGGGTGATGCTATGTAGAGTGCCTGTAACTTCAGTTGGGGAAAAGCTCAGTTTGAGGTACTTCATCAGAGCAGTTCTCCGATTTGCTTAATCCTTATGAAGGACCTGTGTTTTCCCCCTCCCAGGAACAGGAGGGCTTTGTGCTGTTGTCTCTGCACAGCTGAGGGACCACATCTTAGATTCACTTGCCATTTGAAACTAGTGTTGCCCTTTAATAACAGGATTCCCATTTAAGTACATAACCGTGTTGCAGATATAATCAGAGGTTGAAAAGCAATGTGGCCTCATGGTGGCGTCGTTCACAGAGCCCTTGAGTGTGTTCTGCCAACTCATGACTCAAGGGACTTGCCTCCTGATTGAAGCTCACTGCTTACGTGCGTTTGAAGTGCTGCTCTGCTGTTCCTGTGGGCAGAGGAGTGAATTTTAGTCTCCTTGCCTAGGCTACTAATAAGATCTATGTGGTTTTGGAAGGAGTGGGTTTATTTGCACAGCACTTCTGAGGGTTTGGGCACCAGCTCCTGTTCCCTACATGTCAAGCGCTCTTTAACAGAAATCTTCTGGGGAATATCCCATCTTCCTTGTTTTCACATAAACAAATGCAAAAGATTGGGGGGAAACAGTACTTTCCTTAAAGGTTTTCACATAAGCAAGTTTATTCTGTCCCATGGCAGCTTAACGGTGTTAATGGGAACGTTTGACAGTCCTTTTGCTTTTTGGCTCTGACCTGTGCAGCCATATTAAAGATATCCTGTTTATAATAGCAGTGTCTTTCCACTGCATTGTTCAGCTGAAGGTAGCCCACATGGCTTTTCATTTGTACGTATTGTGTTCTGTTCCTTGTCCTTCCCCTCCCGCCAGCATGAGGGAATTTCAGACAGATTCTCTGGCTCTGAGCAGCACAATCTATGCTTGCCCTGTGTTGGGGGGCTGGACTAGATGAGAGGTCACTTCCAACCCTGACAATTCTGTGATTCTGTGATATTCTGCGATATGCCGGAACTCTTTACCATGTTGTGACAAAGAGGGTGCTGTTTTAGCTGCTCTTTCTGTAGCAAAACCATGTTACTTTTGTTTTGAAGGTGAATGTAAAAACAAAGCAAAAAAACATTTTAGGCTACAAAATAGTGTGCTGCTTTCCTTTTGGGAGCACTATGGCATTCCTGCTGGCTTCATGCACGCTAGAATAAACGCAGCTGATTCAGCTATATGTTTTGCAAGCCCACAGGCATTCCCAGGATTACACATGCAGTTTTCCTGGTATCAGGTTAGACATGCTGTAGAGCTCACTGCCAGAGCTCTGCCTTTCAGCAGAGGAGTGTGAGATAAGGCCCTGAGCATCATCTTTCTACCAAACAGCAAGTATGCTTCTCTGCTCTGGCAGAGAAAGAAAGCAGGTCTCGGGCTTTTTTGCCAGAACAATAAAACATATTCCTGAAACCTTCCAACTTAACTCCAAATCTTTTTTGAGTAAAGGGAACAGAATGGTGTATTTTACATTTAGAGTTAACTACAAATTGTCTTTCAGTTTTATTTATTTCCTCTTTGTCAGGAAAAAAAAATAAAGCCCCAGCCGAGCCCCAGGCATTATAAAACATCTTACGAATTTAATTGAATCTAGGTTGGATTGAGCACATGGTCCTTCTCATTACCTGTTCCTGCTTCTGGTACTTAGTACGCTTGCTCCCCCCTGCCTCCTTTAACTGAAATTAGGTAATTGCTCTGAGGCTATAAATTCTTATCTTCATCACAGGAAGTCCTAGTTTGCATTAATTACCTTGAATTGCAGCAGTGAGGCAACTGAGTTTTAACTGTCTTTAGGGTGAACTTGAGGTTGAACTGAAGTTCTCTTCAGTGGTGTTTGTAATCTGTATTAAAATATTCTCTTTTGCATTGTAAACATTTCATACGTTTAAATTTCATATGCTCAACAGAGCTCTTTGCACTCTGGTGCTCTTAATCTCTATTTTCTTGCTTCTTTATTTTTCTTGTTATAACTTACTTGAATGGAACAAGATGTTGATTCTTACATGAAGTCTGTACCCACTTGAAAGCACCAACTGTGCTGCATCTGTAAACACCTCCATTAAGTAGAATAATGTTACATTCATCCTAATTGTTGTGATGCTTGGATTGATTATATTAAGTGGAGACAATAGGACTTTAAGTCTTTGCTCAGTAGATCTTTGAATGTCTTTTTCAGGAAGCAAGAAGAAGGAAAAGGAAAGGCCAGAAATCTCCCCACCATCAGACTTTGAGCACACCATCCATGTTGGCTTTGATGCTGTTACTGGAGAGTTCACTGTAAGTATACCTGCCTTGGAGTTGCTCAGAAAACAGCTGTGAGTCAGGGCTGTAGTGAAGCCATTGTGATGTTTTACAATAAAGTCTTTGCTTTTATAAAACAAATAATTTTACTGTGTATTTGTACAGCACGCAGAGTAAAGAGTCTGTGTTCTGTTAATACTTCTGCAGTGTAAATGTCATATCTGATGCTTTGGGTCACCTGGGAGAGCCTTCCCTGAGAAACCATTTTTAGCCCACTTTCATTAGTGGGTAACACTTATTCTGTTGAGTGCTTTTGTGTTCCTGTTCCTCACGTCTGGCTTCATATACCTGAAAGAGATGGCATCATGGTGGCATAGTGTTTTGCATTGTGTCACCTATGGACGTATGTGCTCCCCATTAAAACCCCATCCTACTTGTTCAGTAGTTTAAGGCTAAATGTGTTATGTTTTTTATAGAGGAAAAAAATTGTTCTACTTTTGAAAAATCTTTAAAATGTTAGAAGTATGCTTAAAATAGCCTGGTTTTTTCAGGGAATGCCAGAGCAATGGGCTCGATTGCTTCAGACCTCAAATATCACAAAGCTAGAACAGAAGAAAAACCCCCAGGCGGTACTAGATGTGCTGAAATTCTATGACTCCAAAGACACAGCAAAGCAGAAGTACCTGAGTTTTTCTGCTCCAGGTGAGATCCAAGTGTGTGCAAGATGTATTGGAGTACAGAGAATAATAAATTGAATTCAAATGCTGAAAGAGCAGACTACTTTTCAATGAGGAAAAAATACTCGAAGACAGATTTAAAACTCACTGGAACTGGTTTTGTCCTGTTATTTTCCTGGTTTAAATGGAGAAGGGAAGAAATGGAACTAGATAATGCAAAATAGCAGCCAAAATTAAATTGAACAGGCTGTATTTATAAAGCTATAGTCTCTGAGACTGAGATTTAACTGATTTCATGCTGGAGACCTTGCTCCTCCTGTCTGTGGTCAAAACTGCTATCTGTGAACTTGATGTCACGATGTGGTGACATCAAAGAAGCAAAGTAAGTTGTGGCTTCTAGGCCAGGAGCTATGGGGCATGGGAAGGCTGAGTGAATGAGTGTCCTACGAACAGAGGCAATTTTACTTAGTTTTCTTCCAAATTATTTCAGAAAATAGCTTAGCAATGAGGCTATGTAATATTCTTACCCTTGATTCAAGAGACTGCTAAGGGAACAGAAATATCCTTTTGGTGGTGATTTCACATCTCAGTAAGACAGAACACAATAAGTGTGACAAGCAGCGCTGAATTTGAGAACTGTGTGTGGGTACTCACATGGGTGAAAAGCATGTTGGGAAATGAATGGGTTTCCCTGCTTTTAGGGAGATTTTTAGAAATGTGCAGCTTCTTTCTGCATGGTCTTTAGTGCAATACTGGTTTCTGATTTGTGACCATAAATTTTGCTTTCTGAAAGATGGAAAAAAAAAAAAAGTCTCTAAAGCAGTCTGTGTTCTTTATTCTTCACTTTTTCAAGTTCAAATTCAATTTCAGATTCAAGTTCACTTTGAATTTAAAGTTCACTTTTTAAATTACTATTCTGATGATTTTATGTATTCTGCTATTTGTCCTGTTTAGAAAAAGATGGTTTCCCTTCAGGATCACCAACGGTGAGTGTCTTTACTATTCTTTGTATATTCTTAAGCACGTAAAAATTCAGGTCTTTTGTGTTTGTTACGTAATGAATCTTGCAGTATAAACTAAAATGAGAAATATTTTTTTTGTGGAATAAAAACACGTATTGGGGGATCAACAGAGCATATTTCACTGGAGCAATAGTATTTTAGCCTCATAATAAAAATACTTTCTTTGGACGTCTGTAAGAACTCTTTTATCTTTATGTGGGGAGAAGAAGACCTGAAGTCTATAACACTGTGGGGGAGACAATTTTGTTTAGTTTGGTTTGGTTGGTTTTGTTTTGTTTTTTACTTTGGTAAATTGTAGACCAATGCCAAAGGAGAACCATCAGCAGCTGTGGCAGATGATGATGAAGACGATGAAGAAGCTCCTCCTCCTGTTATTGCTCCACGGCCAGATCACACAAAATCGGTGAGCAGCTGTAAAGTTTATGGATCAGACCTGCATTTCTCAGTATTTTCTACTTCTGTTTTTTAGCAAAGTGTTACATTTGTGAAATGAGCTGTTGCAAGTTTTTTATTTGAGTTTGCTAAGGAAATGCCCAATTTCTGAGTATCAGTTGGAACAGAAATCCTGACTTTAATTCCAGTTTGTTTGCTGGCTTGTGTAGAAGCTCTACAGTTACGTGTATCGTTCAATCCAACATGTGAGGAGGAGGCTTTTTTTACTCCTAAAAACTATAGCTAGTGTCTGTAACTTTGCACTGGGGCAATGTAGTGTACTTGATTATTTTATTTGCTCCAGCTCATTCTTTTTGGCTGTGGTAGGTGTACATTTTGCTGCTCTGCCAACTTATTCTTGCTCTAGGAGTGCAAATGTGAATTGTGTTTATTTGTCAAGTGATAGTGCCCCTGGGTACATAGTCATATAAACTATGACAGATCTACAGTTTGATCTCTAGTAGCTTTCATATATGTGAACAGCTCAGGAGGAAGTGAAATAAAGCTCCAAGAAAATTCCCTGAATTGGGGACAACTGGGAAATTTCTGGGAGTCTCATGCTTCTTTTCATGGCAGAGCATGAATCTTTTTCCTTTAGATCTTAGTAGTAATTGATCTCACTATTAAATAGTGAGATTATATTAAATTAAAAAAAGTGAGAATATTAAATTTCTGTTCTATAAACTAGCATGGGTTATAAAGAATAAGCAGGTAGAAAACCCACAGACCATCTGTCTCCTTGTATCCACTCTGTTCAGGAGGTGCCTGTGGCTTTCCATCAGAGGTTGCCAGCATCTTGGCTTACTGGACTTAAATGTTTCTCAGGTCTAATTTCTGCCTCAAACTTGATACATAAAATGGTGCTTAGGGATCTTTGAAGAACTGTGATTGTTTTCAGCTGAAGGTCAATGATTGCAAGTAAAATGCTCAGGTAAATGGTCTCTCTTAACAGATTTATACACGATCTGTAATTGACCCCATCCCTGCACCAGCCGGCGACACTTCTGTTGACAGTGCGGCAAAATCAGGTGATAAGCAGAAAAAGAAGACCAAAATGTCAGATGAAGATATCATGGAAAAACTACGTAGGTGTTTTTTATTTCAGATAAACAAAGGCTTTAGAACTGTGGGAGGAATGTTAAGATTTTGCCTTCATTTTTGTGTAAGGGTTACTGTGCTTAACTGGGTTTGTATCACTGGCTGCAAGAGCTGCATTCAGAAGTTTTGCCAATGTATATGCTTCAGAGCCCTGTTGGGTAAAAAAAAAACCCTGTAGAACAGTTGTTTTGGATTGAAGTTCAGTTGTGATAACGTGATCTGTGTGTATAATACAGTCGTAATAACATAAAATAGTTTCTGTGGTTGCTTGTTCAGAATCGAAGATAATTTTTCACTCTGTTAAAGTTCCTATGCTTAAGTTGAGATTTGTCATAATATCATATGGGGTTTTGCTACACAGAAGATTATAATAAAATTGAGATATGGGAGGAAACAGTATGACCTGTCTCATGAAGAGTATAACATAGCAAAATGATTGCCTGAAGCTGGGCCATTTGCAGCTGGAACTGAATCAGGAAGCTTTGGCTGTTCATGCATCAGCCTTTACTATTTGAGCTTGACCTATCTTGGAAGTATCTTGGCCAGGCTAGCCCTAGTAAAAGGGGATAGTGGGATTGACTTTTTTTGTCATTGTTGTTTGGATTGGTTTTTTAGGCACTATTGTGAGCATAGGAGATCCCAAGAAAAAATACAACAGATACGAGAAAATCGGGCAAGGGTAAGTGTTCACCCCAACTTCGGTTCCCTGTGAGTCAGTGTTTAAAAGCAGTGTTCTGTTCCCTGTCTGATACTGTCACACAGCCGCCACTTACTGAAGCAGGTAGAAATGGCTGTATTAAGCTGTGCTAAACAAGCGGTGAAGGCTTTACACAGTGATGGAGGCATTGCATTGTGTCTCTTAATGCAAAAGTATAGCTCTGCAACTTCCCTGATGGTGTATCTAGTGCTCTCCCAGTAAGGTGTGTTCATCCACTTTGTAATATGACTGCTGGATGGCATGAGGGCATGTCGGGAAGCTTTCTGTGTGCTAAGCTAACAATATTGCCATGGCTAAGTTATTAATCTAGTGGTCCTTTGAATCCTTCTGTTAAAAAAAAAAAATGTATATACATGTTCTAACTTTTTCAACTTTGACATGCCTAACTTCTACTGTATACTTTCCAAATAGATCTGTGTGTGTTTGTGGACAGGCTTCCCCTGGGAGAAAAGTAATATCTACTACAGAAAGGGCTACCCAGCTTATCTGAGCATAGGGAACAGCACAAGTTCTGAAGAGTCTTGGGTGACATGGTCTGGTGTGAGGCGTCCCTGCCCATGGTAGAGGGGCTGGAACTTGATGATCTTAAGGTCCTTTCCAGCCTTAACTATTCTATGATTCTATTGTTCTATGACTTTGTCTCCTATATTCAGGATATCTAAGCTGGTGTCAGAAGAGAGTGTATTTGTATTTGTTTTGTTTTGTGTGACCTGGCTGGCATTTCTGTGATTCCACTTACTTTTAATAGCCTTCTTTTTTGATACAGCTCTTGCAGTATCAAGAGCTGACACAATTCTGTGTTTGCGATTTGTCTGTTCAGATGCATGTTTGTTACACTTGCTTTAATGTTGTTCTTCTTCACAGGGCTTCAGGTACAGTTTTCACAGCTATTGATGTGGCAACAGGGCAGGAGGTAAGATTTCTGTATTCGTTGCAATGAAATATCATGCATATAAATGCTCTTGTCTAGGTGGCTGAGATGATTTGATTAGGCTCCTTTCTGTGGTCGTCAGCTCTGCTATCACCTCTCAGAATATTGTTTGCCATAGTCATTTGTAACAGTGTGTGCCCTGTTCTATAGCAATCAGATGGTGAAAGCTAAAAATAGTTTTCTTTCTTTCCAGTGAAAAGCAGAGGGTGGGAGGTGTTCCAGAAATGGGTTTTGAGAACAGTTTCAAGGGGTTTGAAAACCCTTCAAGAACTGTGGGCAGTGGTGTCCTGCATATTCAGAAATATAACTTAGTTTAGTCCTTGCCCGCTTGTTCTTTAGTCTTGTCTCAGGAAAGGTGATGGATGTGCCTGTGTGCAAACAGCTTGCCTCTTGTGATTTTTGGTTGTATTTAGAATGCCTTTTCCACATCCTGCTCCTTGCTTTTACTCTTTGGTGTCTCCAAACCCACTTGATGAAATTGGTGGTTCCTGGGACTAAAATTTTAGGAATTACTTGCTTCTCTCTAAATTCAGATTTCCTTAACTTCTGCTTTAAGTATCTGCAAGTAAATATTCCTCAGGTCACTGATAAGTAATTGCCCTTTCAACAGCAACCACATTTACCAGTGCTGTAGTGGAGCAGCACTTCTTGTTAAAATGCAAGCCTTTTGATCATCTTAGTATGTTGTCTCTTAATTTGCTTTTACATACTGCACTACTTCATGTCATTTTACTGACTGCAGAGCAAGTTTTGCAGTCCAGTGCCTTTCTTAAGCCTCCTCTGCATCTTGTCAGGCAGGTGGGCTATTGTATTGGGTTGATTGTTTGCAGTGTTTGTGCATTAAACAGGTGCAGTACGCTGCTTCCTCAGTGCTTGATGTCTGAGGATAGAGTCAGGTCTGTTCATTGGCAGGTAAGAAGAAAAACCAGAAGGAGGATTTCATTGCCATTTTCAGCGCCCTAATGGGAAGGTGTAGAGAATATGGAGCTAGACTCCTCTTAGAGCTACACAGTGACAGGTCAAGATGTAACAGACATAAATTGACATAAGGGAAATTCTGGTTAGGTATTTGAAATTTTTTTTCTGTCAGGAAAAACACAGGACAGAGGACCCAAAGAGGTTGTGGAATATCTGCTTATTGAGATCTCTGTTCAAAACTCAGTTACACAAGACCCTCAGCAACCTGTTCCACATTGGCTGTACTTTAAGCAAGGGATTGGGCTGGATGACCTCCAGAGGCCCCTCCAGCCTTAGTTATTTTGTGATTCTGTGCCACAAGTTCTCTTAATGCTGTTGGCCGTGTGCTAATGATTGTTTCTACAAGATTATATTGGTTCTTGTGTTTGGTTTTGGACTCATGGGTCGGTTATCTTCTAAAGCTTCGAACTGCTGCCTGGAAGTGTTGTAGCTAACGTAGCTGGGACAAGTCTCCATTTTAAAGTCTGAAATACTTGTCCTGATTACCTTATTTCCTGGATAAGATAGGTCTTTATCTTTCCTTCTCTCTCTGGGATAGTTCATTGGCTTAATTGCTTCGAGAGGAATTCCTTCTGCCTCCCAGCATTCCTTACACCCAAACACTAATTTGGATAGAATATAGAAAAACTTTGCAGGCATTGGAAGGCTTATATTTCTTCTCTTAGTTGCTACATGATTCTCTTCTGCTTTAGGCCTGTTGAAGATGTATGCTCATCAGGTGGTGTTCTTTTAAGTTGTATGCTAATAAATAAATCACTTGCCAGCTGCAAGCTGTGCTTAACTCCTTTAATCCTGTTAAAGAATTTCTTCTAACTTTTCACTGTATTAAGAATGATCAAAATGTTTTGATACTCAGGTTTGAGTGATTGCCCTTTTTTCCTGTTCAGGTTGCTATTAAACAGATAAACCTGCAGAAACAGCCCAAGAAGGAGTTGATTATTAATGAGATCTTGGTAATGAAGGAGCTGAAGAACCCCAACATAGTCAATTTCCTGGACAGGTAAATGCAGACAGCTGCTGATTCTTTCATCCCTCAGGGTTTCAAGGGGTTATAACATGACATACTCACACAGACCCAGACTTCTTGTACCTGAGGGTTTTATAAGCAAATGAGATGGTATTTGCTTTCATCTAAACAAAAAAAAAAAGGGGGGGGAGGCAGGGAAGGGAGTAATCTGTTATAAGGAATGGTCTTCATTCAGTAAGAAGGCTTCTTCTGTCATGAATGCAGTGCTGTATGTAGTTGGGGATCAGTGGTAGACAAGAGCATAGCTGGAGGAGTGCTTCTGTTGGGCATGATTGTGTGTGAGACATGTAGGGTGTTATCCTGCCTGTTTAGGTAACAAGAAGCAGACACCTTTTATTGTCAGCATTTACATTTCTGGCTACCTTCCAGAGATTAACTTTCTTTACAGCTTATCTTTGAGTGCTTATGAATCACTTCACTGACTGGCTCTTATCAGTCATATTTCAGTTCTCGATCTCTTGATGGCAAATGGACATGCTTTTTGTTTTCTGTTTGTAGTTACCTCGTAGGAGATGAATTGTTTGTGGTAATGGAGTATCTGGCTGGAGGCTCGCTAACAGATGTGGTCACAGAAACTTGTATGGATGAAGCACAGATAGCTGCTGTTTGCAGAGAGGTGAGTATTATAGTTGATGGATAGAGGAACAAAGGTGCACTCTATTCCCGTAGGTTTTATGGTACAGATAGGTTAGGAGTAATGGCAGCAATTGCTGTTGGAGCCATTGAGTTGGAATGAATGATACTGAAAGCAGAAATCAATATTAAAATTAACAGAAAATAGCAAAATTAGTTTAACTCAGAAAATTGGGAGTTTGCAAGTTGTAATACAAAAGCGCTATGGCAGTTTTTGAGCTAGGTTTTAGGAATATTAGGTGATGGAGCAAATAAAGATTTTGGGTTTGGTACCTGGGTTTACCTTGTCCTGACAGTGTTAACAGAAACAGAACTGAAGTTCAAGGAAAAGCAGCAAACAAGTTTAGCAGCTGGAAACAATGTCTTTTTTTAGCTTTGACTAACAAAGACTGTTCAGAAGCGCCGAAAGGAGAACTGAGTATTCGTATGTAGGTAGTGTAGAAAGTAGAGGTGTGAATATAATTTAAAAAACAAAAACAAAAAAAAAAGAAAACAAGACTGAAAGCTTTGAAGTGTTTTTCAGAAGGAAGAAGGGTAACTGCTTAGAACGTGAAAGTGGATCTGATGAAACAGGGATACTTTAAGGAACACGTATGCTAAAATAAAGGTGAACTGAATGTAGGTTTTCCTTTTTCATTTTAGTACTTTTCCTAGTGCGTGAATCTATATTGACAGGATTTACCAGAAAAAGAGTTCTCTAGAGGATTGTAAATGAAATAATTCGAAGGTTGCAGGAAGATTTCAAATGGAAGAGTTAAAAATTGCTGATATTACAACTTACCAGTGGTTTCTGCCCTGAGTCAGAGTGCTGGCATCCAGATCAGACTTCATTTTTTATGGCAGAAGTAGAAGTAGTTGTATTATCTGCTGTGCAGGAGAAACTTAGGCTTTTAAAACTGCTATTTGACTACATCACCATGACATCTGCTTTTGATGACTCACCCAAAGGGAGGGGATGGAAAGCAAACTCATACGTTAACGTGTATGGACAGGTAATGATTTCCAGGGAAACTGGAGCTGGAAGCAGAGAACTGAAAGTAACTATTTACTGTAACAGTAATTCACTTTCTGAAGAAAAAAATCTACTGTTGTTGAACTATTGTACTATCAAAACTCTGCTGCTCAGCATGTTAGATGTGCTTCATTCTGTAAATCAGTGCCATTGTGCTAAAGTGAATGAAGACATGGAAAACCCCACTCGGCACTGCATCCATGTCAGGTTGCAAATGGTAAATGTTCTGCGTATATTAAAAGAGAATCACAATTACATTATTTTCCTTTTATTCTCAAACAGCAAAAGTAAATTCCATTATGTCTTTAGGCAGAAACTTAGTGTGAAAGGCTTTTATCTAAGAAAATGCAAACCCGGTATTAGTGACTTGAATAATGAACAGGTTTTACAGCCTTTACTGTAAAAGAATTTGAATGCATGTTGAGGAGTCTCACTAATTCCTCCTGGTGAGACTTCAGGCTAAAAAGCAGTCACATAATCCTTTGTAGAATTCATAGGATGTACCAAAATTAACATCTGGGATTTTTGAGACTCTTTTGGGTGATGATGAGTTTAATTTATGGGTTTGTGTTAAGCTATCAGAGAAACTCCATGGTTAAATGATTTTTGACTTCATGAGACCTGGAGGGTATTTTTTAGCACAAGAGCTTCCTCTGCTGGTTATTTAAAATAATAACTGTTGTATTTTTGTACTCTGCACTGGCTAAGGGTATAAGCATTGCTTTTGAGTTTGTGTTCACATACACAAATTGTGTTTCCATTTGCTGAGTATCCTTTTTGGTTTGGTTTTGTTTTCCTTTCTTTTTTCTCCCATCCAGTGCTTGCAAGCGCTTGAGTTCCTACATGCCAACCAGGTCATCCACAGAGACATTAAGAGTGACAACGTGCTGTTAGGAATGGATGGATCTGTTAAACTAAGTGAGTACCAGAAAATGGAAAAAAGTATCTGTTTTCCCTTTCCCATTTAACTTGGACTTATAGAGAGTATAAATTGGTAGGAGAGTTGGCAGGGAAATCTGAGGTGAATTTTTATTGACTATGAGCAATAGAAATTCATTCAGTGCTAGAAAATGTGTAACTCCCAAATAGCAGGTATTGAAATTCTGAGGGCCCTGACCCTAAGGCTGTGAACATACTTGACCGGAAGGATGTTGAAGCAAACTTGTTGCCACATGAATACGTTGGTAAATGTGAAGTAACTGGCACCATGCAGTGAAGCAAAGATGTGAATGATTGCAAGAGAAAAGTTGCAGCCAACTTTTGTTAATCTCTTCAGGTTGTAATGACTCGCTTTTAATGTTTTGCCCTTTTCATTAGAAGGTCACTAACAAGAAAATTGTACATTATTAACCATTTATATTGCAGTCTAGTCTTAATGCTGTGCCAGTTCTGGGTCTCCTTTTCTTGGACTGAAAGTGTAACACACTTTCATTAATATAATCACGAAATGACAAAAGAAACTGCTTGCTTTTCAGGTAATTGTTATGCATGCATGGACTTGTGTACAGTGAGTCAATTTCTGGTATGTGTAAATGTGTGTGTGGCAATAAAAAAAATGTGAAACCACTTGAAGAAGCTGTCAGGATTGTTGAGAGAGAGGTACATTATCTTATTTCTTGGTATGTAGGAATATGCAAAGCATGAAGTGACCGAAGAGTTAAGGCATGGTGTTTTTACGGTTGGGTAGGCATTTGAAATGCCATGAAAATGTATCTCAGTAATATTCCTTAGTCTAGTGTGTTTGCAGGCTCTTATTGTTTATGAGATGGAGTGTGAAGAAAGATTAGGAGCAACTTGATTTGCTTACCAGCATTGTTGGATGCACTGCTCGCCTGCATAGGTTTTATGTTTTTTAAGGGTGTGATGTACTTATGCATAAACTGTGTAGATTCAGAAGCTCAAGTGAATAGTTACGGTAGAGTATGTGGCTGAGAAGAGTTAAGTAGAGAAAGCTCCTACATTTTTAAGCTATCAAGACAAAGCAGAGTGGCAAACAGACAAGGTTAGCAGCCTGTGTAAAGAAGCATCAGCCCCTGGAGACTGGAGGAAGATGAAGAGGAAGGAGAGACAGGAGAAAATGAGAGTCAGCTGTAAAAATGTCGTATATGAAGGGGAGGTGCTGTAATCACTGTTGAGACTAGCTCTTCTTTTGCTATGTGATTGTATTGCTTCTAGCAGTTGTTTAGGGTGGAGGGTGGAAGAAGTTGCACCTTCTTTTCAAGCTCTTCCCATTCTCTTGGGGAGCCTGGCTTCTGGGAGTCTAGAAGTAAGAGATACCAGGCTGCCTGTCACTAGTGCATACCTACACACACTGCTGGTTGGTGAAACTAGGTTCTGCATCTTGCCTGTCTTTCTTTCTTTGCTGGTGGCATTGTGCTGAAGGCCTAGTTGGTAGGTCAGAAGATGTACACTGCTGCTGCTTCTCTGGCGTGTTCATTGAAATAAGCTGTGCTTTATGTTGAGTATGACACCTTGAGAAAGGCCAAGATGGAACTCGGCAGCTCCTATAGGTTTGATTTATATGTTTTTGTTTTATTTGAGGCAGCATTTTGACAATCAGGGTGGGGGTAGTTCTTTGTTAAATTGTCCTCTTGGTACAACTTAGCACTCTCTTGACTGTGGCTCTTTTGTTAGCACTGCTTGGCATAACACTTTCAAAATCTTAAATTCTCTCTCTCTCTTTTTCTCTCTTTCTCAAACTTAGTGTCAATGATAAGGTAATATCTGTCTCCTGCCTTAACTGTGTTCTTATTGATGCTTTACATGCCTGGGAAGTGGGAGTGCTGCAGCTGGATAAAGTAACATGATGGAACATGCATTGCTGCTGCACCTGAAGGCTATAGGAATAGGTGACTTTTCTTGTTTTCTTGAGTGTGGTTGTTCTCTTCGGTAGTTAACCTTGTGAAAAGGTTTGTTTGTCCAGGTTCCTTCTGCTGAGTGGGCTAGCACTTCGCTTATCTGAAGCCTTGTTTCTGTGTCTCTGTCAGCTGTAGTACCTGTATTTGGTGGCCTATTGTGTGAAATGTTGAACTCAATAGCTGCACAAATAAAATCTGTTTAGCAGGGCAGAAGCCATGGTTTGTCGATTTGTTTTTTCTCTAGTTCAGGCTGTATAACATGCCATGTGCAGAACACTTGCCTTCTGTGTTCTGCTTGATTCCTTTTTCTGGCTGTTGCCAGTCTAAGATCCTTGAAGGAAGGACTGGGCAAAATACTGTTCTTCTGCAGAGTAATACTTGTGTGCCTGCTTCAGAGAGCAAAAAGCTTTATCTTCATTCCCTGGAATTCTACCCTGCTTAAACACCTTCAGGTTTTGTATCTATCTTGTATGACAGATTTTGTAATACGGAGAATGTAGTGGGGAGACACTCCCCAAACCCTGATCAAGCATAGAGGAGTAAAATGTATGTGTTATATTAGAGAAGTCTTCTAGGAAGCCACTTATTTGGGGTGCACCAATTTAACTTTTACAATTCTGTTACCTTACAGCCGACTTCGGTTTCTGTGCTCAGATCACCCCAGAGCAGAGCAAGCGGAGCACTATGGTTGGAACTCCTTACTGGATGGCTCCTGAAGTGGTCACACGGAAAGCATATGGCCCTAAAGTGGACATCTGGTCTCTGGGCATCATGGCTATTGAGATGGTAGAAGGAGAACCCCCGTACCTCAACGAAAACCCCCTGAGGGTAAGAAGCCTGGATGTTCCTATAACTGTTTGCAGGTGTTTACCGTATGAATGGTTTCAGTAATTGTTCATTAATAGTATCTACATTAAAAAGAAAGTGAATTGACTAAAACAAGCTTCAGCAGGGCAAGAAAATTCCTCCACAAGGAAGATGGCTGACTTGAATTTGCAGTCAGCCCTACCCTGAGTTTGTCTATTTAGAACATGAGTACCTGCTTGTAGCTTAAACACTGGTCTTTGAACTCAATCTTCTGTGATAGTTTAGGGAAAATAAGTCCATTAGGTTATGAAAAATACTGCTTGTGTCAGAATCTGATGTTTTCTTTGCAAAGGTAAGTATCTGTTGCCAAAAGATTTGGAACTTCATTTTGCTACTAGCAAGAACAGGTGATGACTTGGTGTTTTGTATAACCAAGCCAAACCTTTACAATATTCCTCATTTTACAGGCTTTATATTTGATAGCAACAAATGGCACACCAGAGCTGCAGAATCCCGAGAAACTGTCACCAATATTCCGGGATTTCTTGAACCGATGTTTGGAGATGGATGTCGAGAGAAGAGGATCAGCCAAAGAATTGCTACAGGTGAGGGTCAGCTTCTTCTCACAGTCTGAGAAACAGAAACCACGAGTAAGGTCATCCTGTGATAAACCACACTGTAGACTGGTGCCCTCTCTTTCTGTGTCTTTCTCTGAGTACTCTGATGGATAGCAGTTGGCAGGAGCTACAGTCATGAAAGGTTGTACTGTGTACTTTGAAGTCTTTCCATCAGTAATCTGTGTCTTCATTCTGCCGCTACTAAAGCATCCAGCAATTTACAAACTTACTGTAATAGAGCCATTGAAGTGAGCAGAATGGGACTGAGAGATGTTTTGATCAGGAAACCTCTTTGTAGTGAATTACTGGAAAAGGAAAGGCCTAGGCTCTTCTGGGAATCATAGTATCATAGAATGGTTAGGGTTGGAAGGGGCCTTAAAAGCTCATCTAATTCCAACCCCCTGCCATGGGCAGGGACACCTTCCACTAGACGAGGTTGCTCCAAGCCCCATCCAGCCTGGCCTTGAGCACTACCAGGGATGGGGCAGCCACAGCTTCTCTGGGCACCCTGTGCCAGCGCCTCAGCACTCTCCGGGGGAAGAATTTTTTTTCCTAATACCTAA
>JANHGB010039965.1:7574-22632 GCA_026283785.1 Coracopsis vasa | reverse complement strand
GCCTCACACGCAGTGACAAAACATATCAGTGCACAGAAGTCTCTGGAAAAGCTCTCCAATTCTTTTGCCGGAGTGTTGCAAAGTTCTTATAAGGGATTGATATTCATGGGATTTCACTAGCAGCCAAAACAGCCATCTGTTTCAATGACAAACTACTGTCTCTATCTGTTGAACGGAATTCAGAAGAGTCACTGCTGGGCATATCCCACAGACAGACTCCCACGTTCATGTCTGAAGACTGGGGATGCACTGGTTTTTCATGAAGGGTAACTGTGCCTGGGGAGACAGACTGGTGGCTGTGCTTAATTGGAACGTTAATTTGCAAATTTGACTGCATCTTATAATGATTAAGGTACTACTGTGAGTCTTCCTCTTAATCTGCCACCAGCAGGAGTTTTATTGTAATGCTTACTTTTAAAGCACATTCCTAGAGACTATTTTGTAGCAAAAACCATTGGAAGTCAATTGTCTAAATCTGAAAAGTATTTATTCCATGAAAAGCATAAATTTCCTGAAATTCAAAGAAAAAATTACCTGTGGAACATCTTGTGAAACAAGTTCTCAATTACTTTGTTATTATCTCCTAAATGTAACATTGAAGAGCACTTGACAGAAACATTTTGAGCTCCTGCATGCAACTTTACTCTTGCTAAATAGAAGCACTAAAATGCAATCTTTAAGTCAAAACAAAACCTAAAATACTGTCTTCTGCAAAGTCACATGAGCTGGACTACCACAGGTCAGACTGACTGCCTACACAGGTCGGTGCTGTCTCCAGTAAAGAGAATAAAGTTAGTGGCAGTAGGAGATGTTTGTATGAGCAAGTATCAGCCTTGTGAGTATAGAAGCTCCAATACAACCCCCTCTCACGTCCCCATACGTGCAATCTGATCCCTTCATTATGTCGTACAATACCAAAAAAATGTTCACAATTGAAAGAATAATCAATAATGAAATTACACTTTCAAACACAAGAGATTTTGCCTTAACAATGTGCAATTCATAGCATATTTTTATGCACTGGTAAACTGGACTTTCAAAGTGTCCAGACAAATGATTACAGTAATTTTCTAATGTCAAAAGGGATTCCTCAAGACTTCCAAGCGTATTACATGAAATGTACATCCATATAAACGTGTATTTATGACAACACTTTAATCTCAGCCTGCTGCACATAAACTCTCTACGGTAATTTTCCAAGAGGATAAAGACTAGCACATTCTCACAGGATTTATCGTATTTTTATTTTAAAGTTATTAGATTATATAAAAAATTCAGCAAGTTCTTCATACTAAAACCTACTTAAGCAAAAGATTGGCAAAACCCAACACAAATCCTTCAAAATTTGGTATCAAGTTAGAGCTGGGAATGCACAAATGTCAATGACAAACAAGCTATTTTTAGCAAGCCAGTTCCTCACACTGTTTTTCTGCTGCTATGGCAACTTGAAATCTACATTATGCGATTTCATGTTATTTCTTTCAAGATTATCCTGAGGAAAAAAACTGAAAGTCTATGAATGCTTCACATCTTGTTGCCCTTGCATAAAAGAATCCCTATCACTAGCAGTGTCTCTAAAAACAGGAAAAATCACTCAGATAAGTCACCTAAGACCATCATAAAACACAGTTATTTTAATGAATGCAGGATATAAAAGCAGATATGCAGTACTCCTGTTAGCAGAGTATCAAAGATTCATGTCTCACTAGACTTTGAGAAATGTCAAAATTAAATGAAGAAAAATTTTGGCCTTGGCTTCTTTTCACTACTTAAGTAGTTTGATAAGGTATCTTTATGTGAGTGGGTACATTAGCAGCCACAGCACACACAGGAGAAGCAGTTAATGTAATAGTTAGAAACTATAAAATGTGCAGATATGGTCCAATATCCAGCAGCTTCCCGCCTACAAGCACTTTTGAGTACTAACACAGTAATAGAGCTTAAAAGCACTCAAAGAAAATTAACTGCCCAGTTGAAAGTAAAGATGAGCTCCCACAAAACCTCCTACTTGGTCAAATTAAAACAACCTGCAAACTGTTTTCACAAAGCTTTTTTATTTCCTGCCCCCCAACTGAAGTCACAAAACTTGTAGTGTAGAAAGGCAACTGTAATCATCAGCAAAGGCTCAACATTATTCTTGCTCCTGCCTGAGACCACTCTTTCAGGAGATTAAGATAAATAAACCATAAGAACTTGAGATGATTCATTTCTTTTGAAGATTGATACTAAAGCTTTGAAGATTGTGAAAGTGTAGCACAGTGTTACCGTGATCCTTACAGAACAAATAAGGTGACAACCTTCAATTGCAAACTGTTGTGAATCTCAGGAAAGAAGGAACAAAACATAGCTGAAGAACCATTCAACCTCAAAACAATTACTGTCAGGACTATGTAACTATTATCTTCGCAATCCACAACCTGCTCTGTCAGCATTCAATACCTAAACTGGGTTTGTAACCATCTCACTCAACATTCATCACTTTGCTCTACCACTAGACACGTCTGATATTGACTGCTGCTTCCATCTGTTGCACCTTACAGCTCTGCTAGGCTTTAGGGGGAAGGTCCTGCATTGATGCCTCAGCCTTTACATCTGTACCGGAAAGACACACTTGATCTGCAAGTGCCACAAAGCAGAGACAGAAAACTCCCTATGCCGCGAAACATTCAGTATAGGCAAGGTTTTAAGCAGATGTGCTGAGCAGACAGATATAAACAAAGGCTGCAGCATGGAAAGAGAGGCCCATCACACTCCTGAGCACAAACATCTAAAGGAACAACTAAAGTCTGCCCGTTACAAATTCAAAAGCTTAGCTTTGTGCTAAAAGATACGCATATTTCACTGGTACAGAAACAACTAGTGAAATACAACTTCCTGACACATCAGTTCTAACTGCCATTTTCTGCATTGTTTCCTCATTTTTCTATACATATAAATTATTTATTTTATAAGCAATACACTGCACACAAAGTCAATCAGGTAGTAAAATAGGAAGAGTTACAAGACCAGACTACATGACTGTGTTGCAATAGCTTTCTGGAAATTTCATAAATTAAATAAAAAAGGAAAATAAAACTTACAACTTCTGAATTTCAGGCCACAAGGTATTCTGCAGCAAGTGATCCTCTGGGGGAGGTTCTAAAAGACATTTGTACAACATATTAAAATTTGGTACTAACTAAT
This sequence comes from Coracopsis vasa, assembly GCA_026283785.1. Taxonomy (NCBI): domain Eukaryota; kingdom Metazoa; phylum Chordata; class Aves; order Psittaciformes; family Psittacidae; genus Coracopsis; species Coracopsis vasa. Next base: position 19,449 of record JANHGB010039965.1, on the reverse strand, counting down.
CTAAAAAATCAGCCAAATAATGCTTCAAGTTTATATCCAATGAGCCTCATTCTCTATTTCCTACATTAGAAATTAATATCGTACCTGTAAGGATCAAGGGTTGAAAATAAATCTCAGGATACTGATTTGAAACGGTATTAAATGTTTCTTCATCCTCAGCTGGTTTAACAGCCATATCTCCTATTCAAAGTAAGGACCTCATTAGTTCAAGAGAACATACTTGATAGAAGGGAAAAAACTTACTAGACAAGTAAAAAACAAAACTATTGTTTTTACAATATACGCAATGGAAATCAGGTTCCTTTGTTTCTATAGTTACATGCATATGAATAGTAGAATCTAGTTATTCTAACGTACAAGAGAATGAGGAAGAGAAAAAAAATTACAAAAATTAAAATCTAACCTCTGGATTAATTTCATTCCGAGACTGACCTGTCCCCATCAGCACAATCTCTTTCAGAGATTTTAAAATAGACTTTGATTTATCGGGAAGAAGTAGTCGCCAGAAGTTGAACCTGTGCTTCCCCAGCATTAGATCTCTCCTTCTGTATTTGAAAATGCCTAAGGCAAAAAATCCCAAATACAAGTGGTGAACTCCTAAATTTACTGTAGATCCCCAAATGAAAAGTCATACTTGCAGAAAATTATCTACGATCAGCAAACTTCAGCAAAACTGCCACCGGCTCAGGCCTTAGCTTTAGGCAAAAGTACCAGAAGTAACTGACACTACCCCAGTTAATTTTAAGTTAAAATTCAACTCTGTCCTTCATTTTGAAGGTATTACTTAAGAAAAAGATACAGAGTTGGGGAACAGTTGCTCTCAGACAGAATCTAACTTTTTGCCAAATGCACATTTCAAATACAGCAAAGATTAAAAAAAGAAGGTACAGAAAAATCGGAACAGAAAACCTATTCTTCTCATTCTTCCTGTCTTCCCTCCCCTTGAAAATGAAATTACCAGTATTTATCTAATTGGAGACTGCTATCTGATGATCAACACTCACAAGGAAGATTCCTCTGCAGAGTAAGCAAGAAGAAAGGTCTATGGGGCTTTAACATAATACATCAGTGTCTGACAGCATTGGGTGGGCAATGGTGGACAATGCAGGAAAATTTGACAGCTCTTCTACTAATAATGCTGCTTCTGGGTGTACCCAGAAATCAATGGAAATTAATTATTCTCTGTGTGACAATACTCTAGGAAAAAGAAGTATTGTTCCCTCTCAGCAGAGCTCATGAAAAAGCAGTAGAAAAACGAAATTCATCTGGCACCTCACCAGCCTTTCACCAACAGAACATTAGTTACTGTTGGCCAATTAATTCTTCCTTCTCAAATACTTTCACAAGGCAACACATTCCTGGAAGAAAAAAATGTTTATGGCTATTTTCACTGGAATAGGAAACATGCCACTGATCCCCCTCAAAGCAGCATTAAGCTTCTACGAGGGGGCTAACATTTGAGGAAAGTATGAAAAGGACTCCAGAATGTAGCGGTATTTTACAAAGCAACCACAAGTAGCAACAGATACTCCTGCTTTAACAACTCCGAACCCAGTTTTTACAGTACGCTACTCAATACTAATTCTTTCGGCTAAAAGTCACCAATCTTCTTAGGGGGTTAGAGGGGTGGGTAGTGAGCATGAGAAAACAGGAACAATAGCAGGTATGGAAATTCTAATAATACCCTGCTGTGGTTACTCCCATAGCCATCACAGGAGAGCAATATGCCCCAGCATCCGTGTGAAATTCATCAAGATCAGTCAACAGCAGAGTCTCTCAGGAGCACTGTGAAGACTGAGTGGGGCTTCTTCAAAGAGAGGTGCAGGACACAATATGGAAACCAGGAAAAGAGTATTTTAGGTTTGCAAGAGATATTAGGGAATGGTTAGAGAAGAAATCAAAGACAGAGAAAGGGAGGAAAGATCCTCACTTGTGCTTTTATATTTTTAAGCACCGTATTTAGGTGCTACCAGAGACATAAACACTTTGCACAATTTTATTGCTAAGATTCTAAACTTGCAGTCAAACTTACAATGACAAACCTAACAAAAAGATGTACACTAAAACAATCATTTAAATCAAAGTTTCCACATGAAACACCACCATCATGATTTTTCATTAGCCATACCTTCAAAAACCGCTTTATTGGATAATCCCAAAGCTGGCACAGTTGCACCTTCTGGAAGATCAGATGGTTGCTGAATTTAAGAAATAAATAAATACATAATAAATAAATAAATAAAGTTTACATATGGATTGTCATGTAGGTTCAGATTTCAAAGTCCACAGTTCAAGGAATCCCCAAGAGTGAAGGGGGGCACTTTGAAAAACTCCCAACTCATCCAGAATCTGTTAAGTAATCAATTAACTGAGAGCACTGCAGTTTTTAACACCACAGGACTGGGAAATGGTCTGTTTTGAAGTGAAATAATAAAGCAGCATTTTGGAAAATGGGACAGAGGGTGAGTGCCTGTGCCCACAGCTTCACACACACTTGGTACATAGCACAGACCAGAGTACATGCCTGTTCAAGACAGCACAGAGGAAAGACAAATCATCACAGCAAATACTTCCATAAAGGTATGGGGATAAAAGCAAAAATTTAGAAAGGGTAAGTAAACTTGGGGCCTTTGTGCAGAGACGGAAAAAGATTAGATTTAATAACTGTAAAACCCCTTCCCTACAGGCTCTGAAAAGTCCAAAGGAAAACTGCTTTCCAGATTTGGACTAATAATTTAGGTGACAACTTAAAATACTATGTTATTTATTTAAATGTTCATAATTTGATGAGAAACACACACACAAGTCTAAGGTCTATAAACCAAAAATGGCTCTTCATTACAACCCAGGGTGTAATACAATCCCATGGATTTGAACTAAATATAATCCTATTCAACCCTTTTTGAATATTAAGATGGCTTTTTTTGTTTTTATTACTTTTCTGTTTGAGCTATACAGTTTTTCAAAAGCAGCTGCATATTAGAGTTAATAAAACCTTCCTCTTTAAACTAAGCCCATGTGAAACATTGTGATATCATGAATCAAAAAGCAGCACTCAGAGGAAGACCTGACAAGGAAAGTCTGCATAAAAGCAAATTAATGACATCTGCCAGCATTACGAAAGCACAATATCATTAACGCACATACTTACAAAGTCTTATGGAATTAAAGCACTAAACAGCTATTTATGTAACTTCTTGCTATAAAAAAATAATAGATTTCTTTCCCAGGTATCTCAATTATTAACTTAAATGGAAAGTCTAATCCATGTCTGAGAAGTGCACAGAAAACATCGCTTGCTTTTGAACCAGAAATGCAAAAAGCATGCAAGGCACGTACAGAGGCAGCTACCTTGAATGAGGTCTGCTCTACAAAACGCAAAGAAAAACAGAACTAGGTCTTAAAGCAAATGGGGAGGAAAGGACAGCAACTCAGCACTCTTATCTTTCCACAGAGTGGGAAACTACACTTACTGACAACTAAGAACTGGAATGTAAAGGCCTCAAGAAAATTTCCAATGCCAAGAGGAAATAAAGCACGAGCAAGTACATATTTATAAATATTTACATGTAACAACTAACAACAGTGCTGAAAAAGCTTTATGCTATTTCCAAGCATACAATTAAAAAAAACCCAAAACAAAAAACACATAACCACACAACTGTAATTACATCTAGACAAGACTACTACACCCTTAAATTACGAAGCACATTCCCAGTCCTTATTGTTTGCTTTCAAACCATAAAGTGTGCGCAGTAGCCTGCTTGGTGTGACAACTTTACAATTTACTCATGCTCTTTTCAATCTTCAGACACTAGGTCTTGGTAAGTTCCAAATGCAATCTGTCTTATAAGATGACACCAAAAAATACACATAAAACAACACACACTGAAGCTAATAAAAGGAAAAGGAAAAACCAGGTTAAGGTTTCAGAACTATTAATATAATTTTTATGGAGTTCAGTGAAATTTGACATTTTCTAAAGCATTCATTTTATTTACATGAAAGAGGGGTGCTTTCATTTAGCACTGCTTTAGCACACTTACATGGGAGCACAGCTTCTCCACTGGAATACCAGTGATGTTACTGAAATTTTCTATAAAATTCTTGGGAGCACGAAAAACTCTAAGCACTTTTTCATCTGCTCCTGACACAAACTGAAACCGGCCGATCATCGCCAGACAACGCATGTCGTATCCATGTACTTGAGGCCTTGCAATTTCATGCCAGGTTACCTAGATGAACAGATAGTCGGTTAAAACACAATTCTTAACTAGAGTTTTTGAGTTCAAAAGAAGTACTAACACTTTACTTGCTAACTTTATTAACATAAAGTTAATAGCAACCTTCTACAGACTTGATTCATAAAACTGACGTATGCTCACATACACCAGTTAAATTCTATTTTTCCACCAAACAATTCCTGTAACTAGTAAACTGCGACCCTGCACAAATATGTTTAAGGCATTTGCTTACCTTTGTTACTAAGGACACACTGCCTTTTACTGTGACTTCTTTATGCTAGATAATCAGGAATAGGACATAACTTGCTTAAGCAAAAGGAAGATTGTATGCTATTTACTACTTTCAAAACTTTAGCTCTGAAAGACATAAGACAGGTAGCTGTAATTACCTTGCTTCCTTTATCTGTCTTTCACAAAGCACAGCAGCACTGCTGTCAGCAGGCTACGGGTTCCTACTTCCCCTCTTTCTTTAAATACTTGATTTTAGTGAGACTACTTAATAGAAACTTTGCAAAGCACTGACAAAACCAAAATAGCTTCTTATAGAAAAAACATCTGGTAAATCCTGATGATTTTAGAAGTGTTTTCATTTTAATTACTAATTTTTTTTTCTGGTTTCCCAAAATGATCATATCCATGCTTCAAGTACTAATCCAAGAAAACCAGAATTGACAGCTAACCAAAAATTAGACAGACAAGTTAGTTTTACAGTCACACTAAGCAAAGAATATTTGCAAAAAATATACTAAATTATTTAGATTGGTTTTCTAAAAATCTCATTTGCTCTACACATGAAAAAAATTATTCTAAAACAAAAACCCACACACACGTCTATTTTCTAGCAAATACATTTTCATGAAAAGATTTTTAGTGTCATTTTCTACTATTCCTACGTGATTCTTCAGTTGGAAAAATACAGTGTGTACTTTTGAGTTAACAACTAGCAAAATTAGATCAGTATTACAATGCCTGGAAAATTGCAGCCAAGACAGAATTTACATTGTACTAGATATACAAACATAAGGAAAGGCTTCAACATTGCCTGTGAACTGCATAAATCACACTAAAAATTCAACTAAGTTTCAAATGTTGAAACCTGAACGGGATCCTACAAAATCTCATGTTTTCACAAGAGCTCAATTACTCCAGTGAGAAAAAAGCGTTATTTTTTTACCAGAAAAACAAACGAAAACCAAGAAAACACCCTCCCCCCAAAAAAACACCAACAAACAAAAAAACCCAACCCAACCAAACCTAACCAAAACAAAAAAATCTACATGAAAACAGCGCTATAAACCCTTCTTACCCTTTACTAGGTCTTTACTAGGTACATGTTTGCGTACTTTGGAACTATGCACAAAACAGGAATGAAAAAGAAAAACAAAAACCAAATCCCAAAACAAAGAGAGGGCTGCGTAAGTCATGCAATAAGCTTCTTGCAGAAAAATTAGGGTGCAAATTTGCATGACAAATCAAAGTCGACTGTTGTCACTCATTTCTGATATTTGAACCCAGTATGATATCAGAATTGAGGTTTCAAGACAGGATAATTATTTGCATTTAACACATAGTTCTCCTTTTACAGAGTAAAACATGAACATTGAGCTGTAGTACTTTTCATAGCTATTTGAACAATCCATTGTGTCCTGTAAAGATAAACATCAGATGTCACCTGTTGCAATTTTTCAGATGCTAAACCCAGCATGGTAAAAGAAAGTAGGTCATTTTAAAAGCCTGATATCTAAGTTCATGAGCAGCAGAACTAATCTGGTTTTCAGGGTTCAGAAGTCCTGAAGACACCTCTTCAAACAATCTATTTCTACCTTAACCTTCCATCTCAACCCACCAACAGGATACTATAGCTTTCTCCCACACCCTGTGCAGCAACAAGTGTTGATGCTACTTGGATTTACACCTGGTTGAAATATCCGTATGATACTGGGTCAGAACAGGGAGGGGAAGTAAAATAGTTCAGTTCACACCAAACTTCGATATGAAGACTGCAATCACTATGCTAAATCAATTAATTCAAAAGTTTCAGGGACAGAAGGAACGGCTGTATAGATAAGTCATAGAAGGCTCAGGTCTTTCAGAAAATCGGATTAAATGTTAGCAAGCAGTATATGTAATAAAGAGTAGTACCTGAGTATGTCACAGAGAATGTGGTATTGACAACTATTTTGAATGCTGCCAACTTACATCATGTGCTAGTCCTGGACTTTGCAACCATACATCAAATTCAACATACTATCTTTTCCACAGAGCTGTTGTACCCTCCAGATTGGAGACTGGGGGAAAAGACTGAGAAGGAAACTGGAGATGCCCTTCCCACCACACAAGGCAAAGCTTAGCATCTGAGCTGGGTTTGCCACCACTTGTGTGTGGCCTGAAAAAAGGAAATCGAGACACTGATGCCAAATTCACTCTCTGAAAAACATCAGACATCCTGTGCTGGTCACAGTACAGATGCATTGATGAGACAATTGTGAGATCCACCCTTCGCCTCCCCCAACTAATAGCACAGCTTGCACAGGGCCTCACATGATTTCAATCTAGCTTCTGCCAGTTTCCTGAATGGAACATTCGTACTGCTCTGCCAGAAAAAGCTATACTTGTAGATGAAGAAAATGTGTGAGCAACTAGAAACAGGAATATTTACATTCTTAGACAGGGTTTCTCCTACCACGATTTAGACTTATTTTGGAATATACAAAGTTATTAAGGAATAATTCTTCCTGAAAAGTTGCTTGCACAGGTACCAACTGCACTCAGGAAGTTCAGATAATCATTCTGGTAAAACAGTCAGCCATAACCTAAATAGTGTAAAAAATACAGTGAGAATTTTGCTTAGATTAAGTTTGTGTAATAAAACACAACCAAACTTGAGTTATTTTATGATTACCTGCAGCAGTCCTTAGCCAAGTGTTAAATAAGGGCAGTAGATGGTTATTAGAATCAGCCATGTATACCTCCTTCTGAATTACTGCAGACCCTGAGAGAACACTAATGGAAGGCAACCTGAAGGCAAGCTCAGGATTTAACAGCAGTCATGCTATGCCAATTGCTAAAACTCTGCCACTAGCATTTTTAAAGCGAAAACAGCACATACTTAATTACTAATTCAAGCATTTACACAAGCAATTTTGAACAGATCATAGCCCGGGGACAATTCAACGTTTGAGTTATGTTCAGATGACTTGTTCCAAACTCAGGACAGACAAGCACTCTTTACCAAGCTCACAAAATCTTTCAAAATCTTACCTCTGTTTCTTGTTTTCTTTTCCATGGAGCAAAGAGTCTAGTAGTTTGATCAGAACCAACACTGATGATAAACTCTCCTTCTGGGTCCCACTGTACATCCTCTACACTGTTAAAATGCCCTGAAATCACAACTTCTGGAGTCCATTCTTTCTATTACAAAAGTCAGAAAGCAGCAAGGGTTTTTCAATTGACTGACTGACATATTCTAACCAAAATAAAAGTATCAGTGCCCTTATAAGAAAAAAAAAAAAAACAAAACAAAGAAAACAAACAAAAGCCAAAAAAAACAAAACACAAAAGGCATTGAAACCAGCAAATTATTAGAACTCGAAGTGGTGAAAGAGACACAAATACTGATTTATTGCTCCAATCTAAAAGAAACTTGTGTTATTGGTTTAGCTGCCACTTCTGAACAAAGCATAACCCCTAAGGAGTCTTGTGTATTCCACTGACTTTATGGTTCCACAGCAAAGCGACCAGTTTTAGAGCCTGGGAGATTGCAACCCCCTTGCTATGCAGGTGCAAGACTCCCACAGAATATTATATTCAGAGAAGGACTATTTCAATCATTAATTTTAGCTTGTACTGTTACATTTTTCTATTAAGAACAGAACTTACTTCAAGTGACATCTAAGTGTAATTCTTTTAAGTACTAATAAAATAAAAAAAAAAAAAAAACAACGTACCTTATTACCTGTAGCCTGTTTCCAAAGGTGTAATGCTCCATGAAAAGCGTGAGCAACTATCATTGAACCATCTGGACTAAACTGGCAGTCAAAAAATCCAAGGGTATTGCCACCCACTTCACCTACACGCACCTAAATTAATAACCAGAAGTTAAATATCCATGAAAACTGTCTCCCATTCATACAAACACATCCTAATCTCATGAGATGAAAATTTACCTGTAGAAAAGAGTTTGCATTACACACAAAAATACATTTAAAGAATATTTTAATTGCAAAATTAAGAACTAAAATATCATGGGAATTAAAGCTGCATGCCACCTTAATGGAGCCTCCCTTCATAAAAGGATAGGATCTTGCTCAATCCCTTAAGGAAAAGAAAACACTACACTAGATGAAATGGGGAAAGCAATCTTTCCATGTTTCAATCCAGTCCGTTGTATGCAACAGTTTCTTGTGATCTGTTGCACAAAATGGAAAAATGGTCCAAAGGAAAATAGTTCCCAATTATTTGTCCCTCCAAGCCTTAGTTTCCAAAATTCACTACCATATTTCCACTTCCCTGTTTCTCCATGAATCCCTCCAATTTGCTCTACATCCCTGCCGTGGCATATTTTGGCCTCTGTTTTGTGCTTCCCTTGTGACTTTGCATGTATACATGCATACACACACAAATGCCTTATAGTTCCTGTAGTGCTCTTCCAAGTTTTTAATTACATTAAAAGATTAAAGTTAAATTTTCAAGTTTTATTCAAGAGATAAGACCACAATTCCCTTCAAGCTGAACTCTTAACAATCCCCCCATTATTATACAGCTGCTTTCAATATCACAATGAAATAAATCTATACCTCATTCTAAATGGTGCTGTGGACTAGTATGCCCATTTTATTAGCACTCATTCAAAAAAATACTTCTCTTATGGAAGTGACTTTGACAGGCCATGACAGAGGCAGAATTCTAGTCTCACCTCTGAGCATGGGAATAATTTTGTGAAGACTTCTTGTTTATCATAGAAAGACAGAAAATGTGATGTTCCCCTTGTGCCTCTCTTCCCTGCAGGCTTCCAGCTCAGGTTTCTCTCCCTCAATGCAAAAAGGATTGCTGCAGTTAAAATCTGAACTGCAAGCTACACATTTGAGGTCTAATCAATGCTAGCAGAATGTAAAACCAAAGAGTAACACCACGCAACAAGCTTTACTGCACAACCTCTTTTCAGAAGCTTGTAAATTTAGCCACAACTAAGCATTTCAACTAGGGATATGGTATCTGTATGTCATCATCCTATTATGAAGCGGATTTCTACTTCAAGTAGAAATGCATAAGAACTTTTCAATGGAACAAAGGAAAAAGTAAACACGCTACTGTAATTCTTTTTCACCCAAGAAAGGATTAGAACTTTCTCTGTGACCGGAAAGATCATAAACAATGGTTGGCATAAGCCAACACAAACAATTTCAGCCCAACTACTGCAATTTGGAAAAGCAGGTCAACTGAAAACAAAGACATCTGCCATAGGACTAGATAAATCCTGTTGTACTACTTGTTTCTTTAGGATGATCCACATTGGAACGGCATTCAAAATACCACAGTGAAAAGTGAATAACCAGACCACATGGCAGAAAAACCTAGTGATGCAGCCCATGAACAAATTACTGTGAGTAAAACCAGGCTTGTAAATTGCATGTCAGCTGCTCTGTAGTAACTGCTTGGGTACACATTCCCATGAGGATTACTACAAATAATTCAGAAAGGTTTCTTCTTCTTGCCAGGAGTACACAACATGTGTTACCGTACAACACCTAGCTTGCTATACTATAAATGACAATTGAGCACAAATTCCCCTTAGAAACTCTTCAATACGGTAACAAGAAAGCAAACAAATCATATTGCATCACATCCTTTTTGAAAAATATAGTTTTACCCAGAACACAGCATCATAACGAGTACTTCAGCAAGAAAATGCTTTTGCCTTTCATCCCAGTATTTTGTAGAGGTTCTGTTCCCTACACTACACACACAATGCTGGAAATGCAACTTGAATACTGTACATTATTGTGAGAAAGACTTGACACTTTCCTGTTCTAGCCAGACTCCAGATTCCTGATCAGGTTCCCAGATGATCACAGTTTTGTCCATTGACGCAGACATTATCCGCATTGGTTGTTGCATGCTGCCATCTACAGTACAAGGAAAACAATTATCCTACAACCTACGAGAAGACTAAGAGAATTTGATCATACTGAAATCCAAACACACTAAGAAAATTGTTCAGTATCAGACGTGCAATGCAGTACTTAAGTGCCAAACTTAAGCTCTAGGTTCTGGTCAAGCATTCATTAGAAATGAATGTATTTTTCAGCCACAACATCCCAAAGAAAATGTAAAACACATACACGAGAACAATCATACTCCGCTTATTCACTCAAAATTGATATTGAAACAAATGTTATGTGAAGAAAAAGCCAGAGCTTCACAGAGACACTGCATAGCAGTTCTCAATTTTATTCCCCAAATAAATTTTTACTGAGAGATTACAGTTTAAAACAAAATAATCTCTATGCCAATATTCACTGGGGTTTTTTTCCAAATTAAGTGTTAGATTCAATACAGACTTTAACAGACTGTAGCACTTTGCAATATATACACTAGTAAGGACTACTCCCCAAAATGTAGTAAAACATTCCAGACAACTGCTCAACACAGCCAGAATGGAGAGGAGGATGCTGATTCATTACCCAACTGCAAAATCCATAGGAGAACCACTGGGGAACCTTTCCTGAGAATAGAGATATTGGTGGGCACCTCATGAGGTGGTATCTTATGTCAGCACCAGACCTCCTACCTTATGCATTGAGAGTATGTCTCTCAGACCAGCCTGCCTCTACTGAAGAGGAGAAGCTATCTTGGGGAACCCAAGATTGGGCAAGCCACAGAATGCAAACAGCTGCACGCATGCAGAGGCACGATGTAAGACACACGGAAAACTTCATGGCCTTAACAGAACAGTTTTTGAAATTGTACTGCATGACTTATATGCCTATATTGTGCCTAAACCTTGATTTGACAGGCAAAATCTTTTATTGGTGTCAAAGAAAAAAAAAATAAAAAAAATAAAGAACAGGTAACTCAGCCAGTATTTCTAAAGCAACTTCTGTGTCTTTCACCAAGGATATTTTGACGTTCTAATTGCACTCTACCGTTCAAGTGTTGTATATATGCTGGCAAAGCTATGTTTTGTACTGATGATGTCATTTGCCATCAGTAACTCTAACACATTTCAGGAAAAAAAAAAAAAAAAAAAAAGGCACCTTCACCAGTACAAATACACAAGCATATTCTGAGCGTGCAAGCATGTCAAATCAAGAATCTCCTTCTCTTACACACCAGGCAAACACACACCAGCAAATCAGTACTGCAAACAAGGCTGTCAGAATTTAAGGATTTAAAAAGAAAGATAAAGGCTAGGGCAAAATGCAAAATTAAACTGTAATTAACTTTTTTTTCCAATGAGCATCTGCATTAATGCCTTAAAACCACATGTAAGACAAAACTGATACTTAAGGAATCCCTGGCATGTTATATTAATGCACAGAAGACTGAAGATTAATCTTCTGAATGTGGCTATTTGTTCCTTTCTACTCCAAGAAAAAGAAAGGAGTGTTCCTGAGTTAATGCTCACCTTC